>PVIJ01022132.1:0-16863 GCA_004024925.1 Scalopus aquaticus
GAAAAGAACACAAGGGACCATGGAGATGGATCACGGGTGAATTGGTGGTGGGCTACCCAAGGGGAATGCAAAATGTAAAAGACATAAATAACAATAAAAATATATATTATATAAAAAAAAGTGTATATATCACTATGGCAAGATATTCCAAAAATCTTAGAAGATATATGGTGAAAAAGCAAGATATAAAATTTTAAATTTATTATGATACTTTTGGGGGAAATTATGGCTGCATACACAGGAAATAACAAAAATGAAAACCAAAAAAAGTCAGTATTATAAACTGATAATGGTGAGATCTGAAATGATTTTATTTTTATTTCTCTGTATTTTCTGTTTTTCATAATAGTGTGAATGATTATTGTTAACATGATTGTTGTGTGTACATGTGTAATATGATTGTTAATCATGATTATGATTGGAACAAATATAATAAAATTTATATTTTCCATATACATGTGTTTTGGTCACTTAGCAGCATTTGAAAAACTTTCTTCTGTTTAGAGAATTTCCCACCTTATGAGCTTACACCCCAAGGTGTAAACGAGCCTTGTATTTCCAGCCCCCCTTGTAGCTAGGTATTTGGCCTAGGCTCTACCAATCAAATATTCCCAATATGATGGGAGTATCCCAAAGCATGCTCACAAAAAATTGATGAGGCTTGGCACGACATGCAAATTTTAAAAGGAACCATCTCTAGCATATGATTACTGGTGCCATTGATGAGAACTGATGGTATTGTAGCTCATAGAGCTACAATGCTAGTGCCAAGAGAGGAAGGGCAAGTTTCACTGGGGCAGGCATCAAAGTGTGCTTTGGATGTTATTCTTGGTTGTCTACACTGTAAGCTTGACTCTACAACCCTCCTGGAGATCCTGTGAATCACTTAGTATCTCTTAACAAATTGATATTCTGCTCAGAAGCTATACTGCATCCTGTAGTCTGAAACCAGGAATATTAATTAGATAGATAAATAGGTAGGTAGATAGATAGATCAATTGATCGATTGATCTATTGATTGATAGAGGTAGAAAGATAGATAGAAATAGACAGATAGATCAATCTATTTCCCTCTGGCAGCAACATACCCCAATGATCTGAAGGCACTAGAGAGAATGACTAAAAGCAAGCAGAAGCTGAAAAAGAGGTGGTACTGGAAAGAAAGGAACCACACTGAGAAAGTTTCCTTTGTTCATTGCTTCTGACCTGAGATCAATCATGGCTCTGTATACAACCCAGAAAGGGAAAACCCAAAGAGAGAGCCCCCTGCCTCCCCCAAATAGTGTGTAACAACTCTGCCCAAGAGGGAGCTCCCCTGCCCCCAAATAATGTGTATCAACTCTGCCTAAGAGGAAGTCCCTTGCCCTCCAAATAGTGTGTATCAACTCTGCCCAAAGAGGGAGTCCCCAGCCCCCCAAATAGTGTGTATCAACTCTGCCCAAATCTCAGGCCGACCCCTGAGCCCCACGTACAGGGGCAGGTGCTAAGCCACTTAACAAAAGAGATTTGAGGTGTGGCCTAGCAAAGAGGGGGCTTGCCGCTCAGTGAAATGTAACCAGGATTTCTACCACCAGATATTCACAGTGTGCGGGGTGCAATCAAAAATCCCTCAAAAGACAAGACAGAATAGATGCTTGGCATGCAATGACAAACACAGGTCCGTTCCCTCATTAACAGGTATCTGGTGACTCCATACGCAAAAAGACTAGAAAATAGTAGCTAAACACGAGGGTAAGCGTCATACCCTCACGGAGCTTTTATTTTTGTAGGCAAGGCAGTTGGTTAAAAAAATAATCACAATTAATTGATGAATGCCGATCAGGGGAAGGCGTGACCCAGCAGACAGGGCAGCCAGAATCCTCAGGCAGCTGGGGAAGCTTGTTCCGTCTTGTTTATCCCTGAACGGAGACAATTGCGCTGAACACATTTTGGCCTTTCACTCCTTAGAAGTCATCCAAGCTTTCACATTTGTGCCTTTCACACATTCCTTTGTATTAGGATTTTTTTTTCCTTAAAGAAGAAAAGCAAAGCAGCAGGAAACACACACACACACACACACACACACACACACACACACACACACACACACCACCTCCTCTTTTTCTTCCAATGATTACATAACTCCAGGAAAGCCTTCCAAGACTCGCCGTGTAACTCTACCAAACCTATAAACTTCTTGAAGTTTAGTTGGCAAAGAAATCTATGCCAACAGCACATAAAACCCTCCGTGGCTGGGTGTTCCAGCGATCTGAAATCCTATAAAAGTGTCTGGGCCCGTGAAAAGTACTCAGCAGAAGCTGCTAGCTGAGACATCAGCTTTCCCAAACAATGACAAATTGGAAATCCTCATTGGAAAAAGAGGGTCATCCTGAGCAAGGGAAATGGAGAATTATGCAGAGCGGGACCCAGGAGGTGGAGCGGTTGAGAAGAGGTGTAAACTCCAGGCTTGAGGATTGCTTGGGAGAGTGAGGGATTATTTGAAGGAAATTGCACCGGAAAATGTAACCTCGAGTAGGCGATGGATGGTAAAATCAGTTTTCAGTGTGGGCCAGCAGCTAGACTCAGGAGGCAGAAGGAGTGTGAAAAAATGAACTCTGAGTCAGAGGCGGCGAGTACCATGCCAGGCATCTTGGGTGGTAGACCAGGGCATAAGGCATAAAAATTGGAGGAGGAAGAAAAAAGAGGTTTGGAGGAGGCGGGAAGCCCAGTTGGAAGGGCCGCCTGAGGAAACACTTGCCTTTATAGAAACAGCAGCCAGTTGTTGGGGACCTGTGGACCTCAGCTTCCCCGGCCCACCCTTATTTTAGCCCCACTAAATACAAAGGATTGTGGGAAACCACCATGGAGCAAGGGGAGATGTGAGACCAGATGCAGGAGAAACGATGGTGTGTTTTGTGCCCCTTCCTTTGGAGAAACCAGGTGGTGTTGATGGAAGGGACAGGAAGCTACTGATTGGAGGAAGAGAAGAAAGGGGGAGAAGAGGAGGTGGGGGTAGGAAGAGGAGTGGATAGGAGAAGGAAGGGGAGGAAGAGGGAGGGTAGGGAGGGGGGATAGAGAGGAGGAGAGGAGGGGGAGGAGGATGGGAGAGAGTAGGGGGAGGAGGGAGGGGGATAGGAGAAGGAGTGGGAGGAGGAGGAGTGGAGAGGAGAAGGAAGGGGAGGAGGAGGAGGAGGAGAAGGAAGGGGAGGAGGAAGGAGAGGAGGAGGAAGGGAAGAGAGGAACACAATTTCAACAGGGTTGTTGTAGGATTAAATAAGATAACGTTTGTAAAGTGTGCAGCACAGGATTTGACACGTCATCAAATCACCCCAGGCAATGATTAATAAGAATAATAGTAGTAGTTATGGTAGTGTTACTAAGGGGAGATTCAAAGAGTGATTAATTCTGGTGTGGCAGGTTAGGGAAAGTTTCCTGGGGATGAGACATTTGAGCTGGCTCTTAGTAGACAAGAAAGATGGGTCAGATTTCAGAATCTGCAAGAGGACAGTCAACAGACAGAACAGCCCAGGCTCGGCGCTGAGATGGTGTGGTTGGATTTCCTCTGCGCTGGCTTCGGTCCACAGAGAAGCTCCCAATCAGATGTGAGGAGCGGCAGGGGGAGAGAGGAAGATTTCTTCTCTTTCTTTTTTAAGATTTATTTATTTATGCATACAAGCTAGGGTACAGGCCAGAGGCGTAGGGCGGTGAGAGGGTTCACCAGAGACAGAGTGGGGAGCAGAACAGGCAGATGGACGGAAATACACTGCTGAGGGGAACAGCGGGTGAGGCAGGAGAGGTCTGCCGCGTCATGTGGGAGTCTCCCCGGCCGGGCATTGAACTCACATCGCCGCTGCCGACAGCTCCGCAGCACAGTGCTTAACCGCTGCGCCACCAGGGAGGCCCGAGAGGGAAATTTAAACTGGAAATGCCAGGGTCTCCCTGGTGGCGCAAGGGGTTAAGTTGCAGCACTACGGAGCTGTTGGCAGCCACTGCAGCATGAGTTCTATCTCCAGCCAGGGAGCTTCCCACATGACACAGCAGACCTCTCCTGCCTCACCTGCTGCTCCCCTCAGCAGTGTACTTCAGTGGATCCGCTTGTTCTGCTCCCCACTCTGTCTCTGGTGAATCCTCTCACCACCCCACACCTCTGGCCTGCACCACAGCTCTTGCATGCATCAATAAAAAATCTTTTTAAAAATATACCACTAAAAAATAAACTGGAAATGCCAGATCCAAGCACCTAGAAGGTTATGATCAGGATTTCTCACTTTCTGTCTTTTTATCTTGACATCTGGCCAGCCTCTTGTCAAATCCAATCCATCCACACTTGTTGGAGCATTCCATGTGTTCAAGACACACATAAGTAGACTCACTTGCTTTGTAATAAGCAGATGTGGAGCTTTTGTTAAGAACAAAAATCACGTTACGTTTCTCTTTTTTTGTTGTTTTGTTTCAACACTATGATGTGAGATAATGAAATATCTGTATTACTCCTGCTGCTGTTGCCAAGCCTCCTGCTGTTTTCATCAATGCATCCTCAAGCGCCAACGGTAATTTTTGTTCATCTGTGTTCTGTTTGTTTTGTTTGTTTTGGGTCTTTGCTTGTCTTGGGGGTAAAGATACGTTTGAGGCTGAGACTTGACCTGGATAGGATATTGAGTATAAAGCTTGAAAATGGACCATATTATGTTGGGATAACATTTGATTATAGGTGTTTATTGCGCTGACAATAAAATGAGGGACTTCTTGCCCAACTGGCATGTACCAGAAAATTATTAGATGTTTTCGAATCTCAACCCTAAAACATAAATTTCTTATTGTCCTTTCAAGCATCCAGATGGTTTGACTGAAGAACATCCTGAGATTCTAAAGTATCTTTCTTCTAAAATGTCACCATTTGTAGTCACTAGTCCCCTCATGCCTGTGTCTTACCGCTGTGACAACAAAGAATTAGACATAAGAAACTGAACGAACTTGTTCAAGATTCCAAACATCATAAATAAAACTTGATTTCATGTTTTCTGTTCATTATACCAGTCTCATTCCCCTGGTGTCTAATTTTATGCTTGGTATCTATTAATCTTTGGAATTTCTTAAATTTAAGCTGTGAGAAATACTAATTTTATCTACTTTATATATTAATGTTGCCTACAAGCATTTTTTTCCCTGCTAGATGGTGACAGTAAAATGGCAGTGATGATGACGACAATGACGATGGCAATGACAGACACATGCATGAAGACTAATAGATCATTCAGGCCTGGGTTCAAATCTTTCCTCTCCCATTTACCAGCTTAATGAGCAAGTGAACTAATATGTCTGAGCCTCAGTTTCCTCATCATAAAATAGAAATAACTTTTAATACTTCTGTGTTTTTGGCAGGATAACAACGAGGTCATATTTTTTGGCCAGCTCTGATATTGCTGCAGTGGCTTCCTGAGAATTATCTTTTACAGGGATTTGAGGCTTAGTTCAGACTCACCAGGAAAGAACTCAGACATCAGCTAGTGATGTCTGCCATAGGAACAAGAGGGGAGAAATGGCTTCCTAGAGGCTCCAGATCTGCCAAGTCTGGTGTAGAGAAAGGCAACCCTGAAAAAGGTAAAGGAGTCACACATAATAAGCCCCCAGATAATAATGGTTTCCACATGGTCTTCCCTGAAGTTTCTCTTCAAAAGAACTTTAAAATATATTTATACAAACACACATACATATAAACATTAGGTACATAAATATGCATATACAGGTATCTCATTTATCTGTCTACCTATCCTATCTATGTGTCCAACCTTCCTATCTCCCTGACTATCTATCAAAAAGTCATGGGGACTTCCTGGTGGCCTAGGGGTTAAGTCTCAGCGCTATCACTCCGACAGCCTGAGTTCGATCCCTGGCCAGGGAGCTGACCCACATAGCGCAGCGGACGTCTCCTGTCTCGCCCACTGCGCCCCTCAACAGTGTATTTCAGTCAGTCCACCTGCTCTGCTTCCCACTGTCTCTGGTGAATCCTCTCCCCCCCCCATACCTCTGGCCTACACCCCAGTTCTTCTGTTAAAAAAATTCATGATTCCAAACCCTCAATAAGCACCTACTTGCAAAACGGACACTGTTCATATATCCCCCTGGCTTCTGGCTTCCCGTCCTCACAGATCTATCCTGGGCTTTTCGTTGTGGTCTCAGGAGAAACCCTCTCCCCACACCCACACCCCCTGACTTGGCTATTTTTGAACACAAAACTCTGCCCTATCTGCCTTTACCCAGGAAGGGGGAGCTCAACTTCGAGTTGCATACTTGAAGGACACTTCTTTTGTCATCTGACTTGTTTTCTTTGGTGCTTAGAGATGGCTAATTCTTAGCAAAATGTAGCTCTCATTCTTCAGGAGAACAAATGGTTCAAAGTGTGTATGTGTACACGTGCGTGCGTTTATGTGTAAATACAAGTGTGTGTGTAAATATAAATGTGTGTGTACATGCACTTAATATTTATTTCAGAAACTCTTCTTGGACATCAAATGAGTCTTGCAAAACAACATGTTGATGAGTTAAGTGTAAATGAATCAGAAACATGTGGCTTGAATTCCCTTCCAAATCCCCTAGGGTTTAGAATGAGGGGGGAAAGGTACTTGGAGGGAAAAAAAATGCATTTTGGGTCTTGCTGAACCTAAATCATTTGAAAAATAGTTTAAGATGTTTGCTAAATCCAAAAACCAGCTTTACTCCACCATATGGCAACGTCAAAGTGGCGCTTCAGATGAGCTTAAGCCTAATTTTAATTTCTTGCACATGTGGTAAAAACATCTTTGAGGACTCTCTTAAGCCACTGTTCAAGGCAGCTCTTGGGCTTTGGCGGTTTTGTGTGCATCCTATTTGCATAACAATAGCCACGGCCCAGCTTTCTCCCCTCTTCAGGTCACACAGACCAGGGCCTGGTCTGATCTATTTTACCTACTTCTCCGGCCCTGGCACACCCCTCTGGTATCTCTTCTCTCTATGCTGAAGGCATTCCCCACTCTTACCGGTTTCCGTTGGGAGATTTTGCTTTTGCTTGAAAGTGCTTATGTGGGCATTTGGAATATTATTCCCAGGTCTTTGCAGAACTTCATCCAAATCCACTCCCAAGTAATCACTGCAGGATGCTCCCTATTAAGAAGGCTGGGCATGTCCCCAGAACTGGGGTGATTAGGCAGAGCTTTCAGTGGTTCAACATCTCCCATGGTCCTTTGGGGTAGCTCCCTAGCTGGACATTCAACCGAGAAGTCCAGGGTGGAGCTGGGAATGCTTAGCCCAGAGATTTTCAGTGATAGTAGTATCATCCCTAAGGCGAATGTCAGATATTTGTGGGGGTGTTCTGGAACTTTCTCAGTGGGGGCAAAGGCCCCACTGGCATAGAGTAGGCAAGGGCCACAGGACAATCTCACCTTACAGAAAATATTGCCCTGTTTCCCACAGGACTTATGAATGTTCCACAAGACATGCACATAGGTAGAAACTACTTAGCCAAGCCCAGAACCTGACACACACACACCTCCTTTTTCCTCAGCCTCACTCTATCCTGAATTTTCTCTCCATTACCACCACGCAATTCAAGAGAGAGCTGGACTCGCCCCTGTCTGTGACAAGATGGAAAAATATGTTGTCACTCACAACAATGCCATTGATAGGCCTGGAGCCAGCACAGGCTGCACAGCGCGCCCACGTCACCCGGCTCCAGTTGTTGCTGCAGCGGCAGCAACTCCACAGAGAGACTCAGCGCGGGGTTATTCATCATGCGTCTCTTTGTCCTAGCTCTCATTTACGCTGCAGTTGTGTGCACATAAATTATGTGTGGAGGAGGCAGGCTGTTATCTATCAACCATAAAGATAGGTTCTATTCGCTATGATTTTCACTTCAGTATGGTTAGAAGGGAGGTTACAAAACATTTGTTACCAAAAAGTGGCATAAATTTTGTTAGGATCAAGCAGCCTTGGACGAGGGCCTGGAGCACCAAGTAATGAAGTACCCTGAAAGAAACCAAGAGTGAGGGACCCAGGTTTTCTTTTGTGTCCACCGCTTCGTGATTATACGATCTTGGATTATACGATCATTTCCTCTCTGAGCCTCAGTTTCCCCACTTCAGTCATGAGAGTGTTGGACTTGATCATTGGGTCACAGACGTAAATTGCTCAGAGTTTTAAGTCTGGCCACTAAATTCATAAAAAATATCCCTCACCCTATTCCCCAGTGGCAGGTGTTCTCCGCCATTTTCACAAAGCGTGCAACAATTTCAGACAATGTTTTATTTCACCTCTTTGTATGAGGATATCACCAAAGACTCATTTCTCTGGATTGTGAGAAGAAAAGCACACTCCTTCATGACAACAGAAACTCAGTCTCAATGATGAAGGGGCAAGAGAGGAAGGCAGAGATTATGGAAAGGACAACAGTCATTCCCTATCATTTGCTAAATAGGAAGGTTTCATGGGCTCTGTCTGGTATTTGGGTCATCTCAGGAAGCCAGAACATCCTCCTCTATTAAAAATGGGTTCGATTCAGGGCCTCCCTGGTGGCGCAAAGGGCTAAGTCTCAGCACTATGAAGCTATCGGAGCCACTGCAGCACGAGTTCGATCCCCAGACAGGGAGCTGACCCAGATGGCACAGCAGACCTCTCCTGCCTCGCCCGCTGCTCCCCTCAACATTGTACTTCAGTCAGTCTGCCTACTCTGCTCCCCACTCTGTCTCTGGTGAATCCTCTCACCCCCCACACACCTCTGGCCTGCACCCCAGCTCTTGTATGCATAAATAAATAAATCAAACAATGTTTAAAAAAATGGGTTCAATTCAAAGAGAACAAAATAGTCTATTGGGCTATTGAAGCTTAGAGGGTGTTGGGTGCTGGCCAGGGCTCCCTAGGTAAAGACTTTTAGATTAAATGAATTCTAACATTCCTTTTTTGTTTAAAATCTAGTATTCTAAGCCAGAGGTCAGCAAATTTTTCTGTAAATGATCAGACAGGAAATACCTTAGGTTTTTCAGGCCACAGGTTTCTGCTACGGCTATTCAATGTGGTGTGTAGAAGCAGCAGCAACAATACCTACAGGTGGGTGTGGTTCGTGCCTATAAAACTTTACCATAAAAGGTGGTGGGCTGGCTTTGGGCTATGCACCACACTTTGCTGATTCTTGTTCTAAGCAACAGGTCTCTCTACACAGTTCTACAAACATCCATTCCAAGCAAATGAACTTTCTAAAGTTCATTTGAACTAAGCTCTTTTGAAAATATCAAGATCTCAGGTCACAACACATTCAGATGATTTTTCGTCATTTCACATGCAAAAAAGCAACTGCCTCAATACTCTGTCCTTTCCTTATTTACAAAAGCTTTCTTTACGGGCCTAGTTAGAAACAATGAAATGGTGGCCTAGGGGTTAAGTCTCAGCGCTATCACCACTACACCCTGAGTTGGACACCCAGCCAGGGAGCTGACCCACATGGCGCAGCAGACCTCCCCTGTCTCACCCACTGCTCCCCTCAGTAGTGTACTTCAGTCAATCTGCCTGCTCTGCTCCCCATTCTGTCTCTGGTGAATCCTCTCACCCCCCCACCTCTGGCCTACACCCCAGCTTGTATACATACATACATACATACATACACACATACATAAATAAATAAAAGTTAAATAATAATAATAAAAATGAAACGTGTACACACTTGAGAAAACGATTTGTAATATACGCTCACTTTGGCTAGTGAGATATGGGAAAGCCTGGTTTGCATTTGGACTTCTGATACCATCTCGTTACAGTGTGTGGAGTATCCCCTTCCGTCCAGGGGATGCCAGAAGTCTTGTTGAGAAACAGTGAGAAGTCTTGAACCCACCCGCTGGATGGCTGGGTAGTGGAAACAGTTCTGGGAGCACAGACTCGGGGCTGCCAGGCCAATTTGGGGACCTGCCCTGGGCATCAGGAACAGGCCTGCCTCATTCTCAGCAGATGTCTGCCTGGGGCATGTCACGTCACTTCTCAGCTGTAAAATGAGGAGTGTGAGCTAATGGATTTCAAAACAGTTACAATTCCTAAAATCCCCAAAAAAGCCCGCTGACCCTAATGAGACTCTACAACAGGTTGGAAATGACAGGATGCCGTGATGAGCTTAATTCGAAGCATGTGGATTGCCTGTCTCTCACTTCTTTTCTACCCCCTGTCCGTTTTCCTTTCTTTGCATAACAACACCCCGAGTCTCCCCTGAACTGTTACACCTCTCTAATTTTTAGGCCCTACGGTAAGTGTGGGCCTGGAGTAGGACAGTGACAGCCAGAATGGGCACGTGAACAGTTCTGGCCAATCACAGCGTTTGTTCCTTCTGGCTAGTGATTGGTTGGGAAATGAGCACGTGACTCTCATCAGCCCAATGAGAATCATTCCTAGGTACTTTATTGGAATAAGGAGTCAAGGAGCCCTCTTTGTCTCTGGATTGGGTAAACCAAAAAGGTTTAAACGAGGAGCTTGTTTTGTGCTATAACGGTCTCAAAAGGAAGTCTTTTTTAGAATGAAGTAAACGAAGAGAAAAACGAGCTTAGGGACGGAGAAGGAAAGATTGTGGCACTATCCCATAAGCCTCTAAAGGCAGTGCTAGCTAAAGCTGATTATATCCCTTAGCTTCTATAAAATATATTTTTTTAATTGCACATGACCTTGAATAGTGATTTTGTTTTTCACTTTGAAGCAAAGGAGTCCTGAATTGAGCAACCAAAGACTAAGGAGATGAGCACAGATGCCAGTCTCCTTAGCCAACACCTTCAATAGGAAGAGATTGCAGGCTCTGGGGAACCTTACTTCTTCGCTCAGGTCTGCAGGGTTACTGATGCCTTCCTGAGCAAGAAGCTGACACACTCGAGGCCGCAGTGCCTTTTCCTGTCAAGTAGTAAGACTTGGCTATGTTGGTGAAAGGCTCAGACATGATATGTTGATCATTTGGTTATAAGAAAGAGAAATTCAACAAAAGTAATCGAGAGAGATGGAATTTATTCGACGGTTCCAGGAATCCTCCGTTGCTCCAAGCGGGGAATATAATTGGGCCTCAGGAGACTCCCACCATTTCAGGGCAAGAATCCAGGCACATGGTTCTCGAGAAATCGCCATCACCACGCTTCTTTCCCTCAATGAGTCCGCCGGGCTTTTTGCCCTATGTGATGGTAAGCTCTGCTTTATGAACATTGCCCAAACTTGGCAGTGCTAATCTCAGCTTTCCGTGGCTCAAGCCTCAGCGGAGCCAAGTCAGTCTCAGATTCCACCATTCCAAATTCCCAGGACAGAGAAACTGGATTGGTCCAACTTGGACCAGGTGTCCCAACATATGATCACATAGTAAAGATGGAACAGCCCCTTCTAGGACTGTGGATGGACACCTCCAGGGAGAGTAGGTAAGGAAGAACCTTCCACCACAAATCGTGCACAGTAGGTGCTCAAGTAGCGCCGGCCCTTCAGTCCCCTTTTCCTCCACAGCCTCCACGCACTCCTCCCCCGTCTTCTGTCTTCTTCTTCTTCTTCCTCTCCCTCCCTCTCTTCTTCCCCTTCCCATTCTCCTTCATCTTCCTGGTAGTATCATGTCATTTGTCTTAGTTTTAGCATAATCATCACTCCTCAGATTTTCTTCCCCTGTTTTGAATATGAAGAAGAGAAAAACGAATTTGCTCTCCACATGAGTTTCAGACAGAGCCTCTTTCACTCTTAGCTTCATCTTTAAAATTAATCTAATGGCATCTGACCTGCTCGCCTAGCAGAGCATTTGGAAGACTAGATCCAGTAATGAATTTGGAAGAGTCTCGTCAATGTCAGCACCTCCATGGCTGACTCTGTTTCCCATTGAGCCCCTTGGAGTCACAGATGACAGCACAGGCTTCAGTCCATGTTTTTCTAATCCTTTATAATCTTTTCTATAATCTAATCTTTTCTAATCTTTTCATTTAAAAAGATTAGTGCCATTGTAAGGCTACATAATTTTTTAATAGTTATTGTTACTTACGCATACAAGAACTGGGTGTAGGCCAGAGGTGCAGGGGGTGAGAGGATTCACCAGAGACAGAGTCGGGGGCAGAACAGGTGGATCTGCTGAAATACACTGCTGAAGGGAGCAGCCGGGAGACAGGAGAGGTCTGCTGCGCCCTGTGGGAAGGAAGCACCCTGGTCGGGGATCAAACTCGGGCTGTCACAGTGGGCCAGCACAGTGACAGCAATAGGCTGAAACTGAAACCCTAGGCCACCAGGGAGGCCCCAGACTAAATTATTTCTCCAAGGAATCAATGCAGATGGCACCTCTTTCTCAACAAGAGATTTTTCTCCAACAGATTTAATGAGTTCAGGGTTCAATAGACCCCATAAGGACTCTAGGAGACAGGCTTCTGTCCCTTCGAAATGGCATAAAAACCGAAACAGGGATGTGTACCTTATTACACTATTATTTAATCTGGCTTTTCTCCAGACTCGGCCCTTCCAGCCCCAGTGGATCCCAGTGGGCTGGGTACTACTGGGCGCTGGCCTCAAGTAAACACCATGTGATTCCTAGAATTTGGAGGCCATCACTTTCCACTGGCCTTGCACTCCCTTGGTCAGCAGGTCCTGGGTGCTGGGCAGCTTTATTACATACTGGCATGGCTGCGACAGTCACTCAGCCTGTCACCAGCCGGCAGCCGGGAGGAGAGGCTTGCATCAGGGCCTGAGTCTCGGCCAAGTCCCCCGAGGCCTGGGTTGGCCGCCTCCCTGGTGACAGTGGGGCCTAAACAATCAGGTTTTTGTGCTGGCGGTGACCTGGGTGCTGCCCCGGCTGGAGGGTAGGGGGATGGGTGAAACGTACGGATGTTCAGGACCCCTGGGCCAAGGATTTTTGGTGGAGGAAGTTCAATGTCAGACAGGCTGGGTTCCAATGCTGTGTGACCTTGGAGTTGCACGTAGTAGTATCTTTCTCTGGAAAATAGATGTGCCGCCTGCTTCTCTGGGTTTTCTCTACATGGGGTATACACAAATGGACAGCAGTGTCTAGTGATCCCCTGGGACGTGTCACCAGTTCAAAACCACGAGCTGTCATCCCCACGAGGGAACCTGAGGTGGAGATGCCTACTCCTCCGTCGCATCGCCGGAAACGCCAGAGTTGGAGCTATGTGTGACCTGCCGACGGGTGTCATATGGAAAAGGAGCCCAAAGGTACCTTTTCACAAATGTTTAACATTTAGAAATATATGAAGAGAAAATATGCGTAAGTGATCAATTTAGCAGTGAAATCAAGCATGCACTTGTTGATGTCAGTTGACATCAAATGTTGACACGAATGTGGAAATTGCAGCTAAAAAAGAAAAAAAATCTGTTATTAGCTGACTCGGGAACAACCTGGAGGTCGAAGCTTAGGGGTGCTGGCCCCTCCCCCAAGTAACTGAAAGGCCACATATAATGCCTGAGTTCCTATAAAGTGAACTCACTTGCACCCTCAGTCTCCACTTGGGGTTGGTTTCAGGACCCCTGTAGATACCAGGCACGTGACTAAACTGACCCCAACCAATCACTAACCAGGATGAAGAATCACTTTGATTGGCCAGACCTGGTCACGTGCCCATTCAGGCTCTAGTGGTCCTACTGCCCCCAACACTTACCCTAGGGCCTGAAAATAGTAGAGGTGAGTCAGTTCAGGGGAGATTGGGGCATTGTTATGCAAAGAAGGGAAATACATCACCACCTCCAGGAGGCCTCCAGGGTCACTTCCCAGTTCTATAGCTTTGGATTCAGCCAATTGGCATCAACATTTGGCTAAATCCTTAAATGGGGACCCTGCAGCTACAAAAAGAAAAAATCCTCCTATACCAGGACCTTGGGGTTCAAATCCCTGTTGTTCGAGGACCAACTACAGATTACTTTGGCTGCTTTTAAACCCCATAACATGAACCCTATGGTCTGCACTGTCTGTTGTCTCCCCCACACCACCATCCTGTGATATTGGACAGTTTCAGCAACACTTGTGTGCGTAGCTGCCATTGGTTCATTTTCATTGCTGGAGAAGATTCCATTAACCACACGTGTTTGAGGAGCTGTTCTCTAGCATCCTGCTCACTCCCTTGTGGTGGGGACTCCAATATAGTCCTGTGAATCCCTCGCACCTGGAGGTGCTGGGTCTCCACCTCCAAAGGTGGAGTCTGCTTCCTCCCCTTGAACCTGTCCTGTCCTTGTGACTTGGCTTGACCCATATACAGGCTGGAAGAAATGAAGTTCCGGACTTGTGATCCAGAACTGACGAAGGCCCTGATCGCATCTGCCACTTTGAAACCAGCTCCAGTGAAGGAGTTCAATCACCCTGAGCTCAGGAACCCCAAAGAAAGGCCTGAGAGGGGGACAGTGGGCTTCCCAGCAGATCCCCACTGGCCAGGCCTGTCCAGCCAAAGTGATACCGGGCAAATGGGGCTTCAGAATTGCCAAAAGCAGTGTCCCAATTGCTTACGGGTCACTATCTTGGTTCTGCATCCGCGCACAATTGCAAGACTACTCAGGCTTAGGGAACAATAACAATGGGATTTATTTAACAAACAGGAAAAGCAAAGAATTCCTAAAGTCAACATATGGCCGTTTGCCTTACTTAAAGCAATGTCCAGTCCTTTAAGTCCCAGAAAAGTAACAAAGGTGGTGTCTTCCTGCCACTGTTGACGTGGAGCTCTTCTTCTAAACAATAGGCCACATTTCCAAAATGGCGTCATCCTTCTTCTGCAGAGTGCAACAGTCAGACTGTAGGCCAGGTTCCAACTCACGAGGATGACACAGAACACAACTGGAGATGCTCCTGGAACTGCCATGGTGCCCCAGCACAGCACCAGGCCAACAACACTGTAAACAGCAACTACAGCGGCCAGACGGCCCAACAGACTGCACTCGCGCATTTTAGGAAGGCGCCCGCTTCGGGTCTCTGCCTTCCTCCTTTGGCTGCAGTAAAAACAAAACTGGGAGCAGTTTCCATCGCTTGGCTACTTGCAAAGCCTCTAAAGTCGCTGGCCCCAAAGTCACTGAAGAGTCCAAATCACTCAATCCAAAACTCTACATCCTGGCAGCTCAAAACTTCTGGCGTCCAATTTCCAAACTCTCAATCTGGGCGGCTGCATTTTCTGCAGCTGCTTCTTTATTCCTACATCATGGCGACTGCTTCCTCTATTCCTTCAGCATGGCGACTGCCTCTTCCATTCCTACATCATGGCAACTGATTCCTCTATTCCTTCAGCTTCTTCTTTTCCTACATCATGGCGACTGATTCCACTATTCCTACCTCATGGAGACTGATTTCCCCTTCTCCTTCAGTCCCTTTCATTTCTCATCAGAATCTCCACCCCAAACTGCAGAACTTAGCATTTTCCCTGGAGCTATTAATTCTGATCAGCAAACCCCTCCAGGGGCACCACATTTTACTGTACTTTGGACTCAGCCTGGTTACAAAAGCACCAGACATGCAAGTCTTCACATCTGCCTTGGCCCTCCCAGCCCCATGTGGAGCCGAAGAGCTGCTCTGCTGAGCCCAGTCCCGGACTATCGAAGAGAATAAATTGTCCTCTCAAGCACCTAAATTTGGGCAGGGTGGGGGTGTGTGTAATGATGCAATAAATATCTGAAAGTATTCCTAAGGAGTCCTCTGGGCAGAACTTTCTTTCCTGCAGATGTAACGGCATATGTCTTTGCAAGTTTTACATCTTTGCACTTTGCAAGTATTATCTACACCTTCATACATTTTTAAATGCATGTCACTTCACCTCACTTTTCATCACACTCTCCTCTGAGCCATCCTGTTTTATGTGTTCATGAGAACAATACTGAGGTAGATCAACCAATACTGTAAAAGGAAGGGAGAGAAATAAAAGCTGCTCCTAAATGCAAAGACTAAAGGTTGTGTTTTATTAGTGCATCTTTCTTTAGATGGAAGAATCATGTAAAACTACAACGGACATGCCATATAATCCCATTCCCAGGGATTCTGAGTCTGAATTTGAACATATCTTGAGATAAAAACAGTAATTTATTTGAGTAAACAGGCAGTGGTGTCATTTTGAAAAGAAAAGTGTCCTCGGGTCACACTGCAAAGACAGTAAGAAAAATCAAACCCAGTTCCTTGCTGCCAAGAGGTCTCTGCTCTGAAAGGGTTAACAGCCCTGCTTCCCCATCACTGCCTGGGGGCATGGGGGAGTCAGAAATAGCAACAGCCTTTCTACATTTGCACAAATGTAATTGCTTCTAATGCTACTTAAGTTTGAAGAAACCTTAGCATTTTCATTTCACTGGAGCTTTCAGGTTCATTCCTCCTTTCAAAGGCTGCATGCATTGAATGTTCTATAAAAGGATGAATGCAGGGGGTGGGGAAGGGGGACCAGGCTAGAAAAACTAACTGCTTGAAAAAAATAAAAATATTGCAATGTGGAAGGTGAGTACAAAGGAGCCTGGAAGTTGAAGGTCAGCCTTAAGGAAGAAGCAGAGGCTGAGAGAAGTAAACAAAATTGAGATTGAGTCTGGTTCTACCTACTACCCACAACTGACTTTGGGCAAATAACTGATATTTTCTGACCAGTTGTTTGTTTGTTTGTTTTTTGCAATATCTTAGCAGTTTCCTCAAATATAAGTTGGAGCTAAGGAAAACCTCAGATGACTCTCAGAATCAGAGATAAACTGAGGAGAATCCCATCCCGAATAGAATCGAATAGAATAGAATAGAATAGAATAGAATAGAATAGAATAGAATAGAATAGAATAGAATAGAATAGAATAGAATAGAATAGAATAGAATAGAATAGAATAGAATAGAATAGAATAGAATAGAATAGAATAGAATAGAATAGAATAGAATAGAATAGAATAGAATAGAATAGAATAGAATAGAATAGAATAGAATAAGGG
>PVIJ01022133.1:0-16869 GCA_004024925.1 Scalopus aquaticus
TTCTCCCTTCCCTCCCTTCTCCTCCTTCCCTCCCTCCCTCCCTCCCTCCCTCCCTTCCTTCCTTCCTTCTTCTCTGTGTGTGAGTGTGCATGTGCTCACAGTGTTACTTAAACAAGAATGAATATCAGAATATCTTAAGAAACATATAAGTGGTTTCTGCATCACTAATTCTGCTTTTGTATATCTGGAGTTAGATATTCATATAGTTATTTATATTTTTAAAGTCTTCACAGGTAATTCTGCACACCATAGGCTAAAACCTATTTCCCTGAAGGCAGATTTTCTGCCTGCTTATAATAATATAAGAGGCCAGGATGTGGGAGGGCCTTTTTCCCCCCAATGAGTGTGATTTCATAATTTATAAGAAAAATAAGAGCTAAATATGAGCTACATCTTTAAATATCAGGATAACACCATAGATGATTCCTTGGAGAGCTCTGAGGAGGGTAAAAAAACCCCAGTTTAGTGAGTAGGTGTGCAGTGGATTGCTTCCTAGAAGTGAGCATCTAGATCAAGAGGGTGGGAGAGGGGGTTTACAAAGAGAAACGAGTGGATTATAGAAATGGAAAGTGTGGCTGGAGTATTCTGTTCAGGATAAAAAGGGAAGGTGGACTGAGGCTGGCAACTGAGTGAAGCAAACCCAAAAATTTGAGTTGGGTCTTGTATCATGTATCTCGTACCTTATTGGTCTTATAGGACATGTTAATTGCCGAGGTGGTGCTGGACCGTATGTACTTCAGTGTCCACAATTGGGTCCTGAAACAGCGCTTATTACCAGGTGTGCAACAGATGTGACTCCCTTCTGGTTGGTGAAAGGGCTGCTGACTACTCACTAGGTGGGTTCCTGCTTGGGCAGGTGTGTGCCATGATTTAGTGTAATTAAAAGCAAATCCCAGGAATATTTCAGGTACACAGCTAATTTGGGGCTGCAGGCAGGAATTATGTGTGTCCTGTCAGGTTTCTGGATGGGTTGGACTGGTCACTGCCTGTGATGAGACGGGCTAGAGCTTTGTAAAGGGCCCTTTCTGGATTCCTGTGGGACAGATATAAGTATATCTTGTGTGGTCACTCTTCTGACAAAACTGCTATGGATTGTGGCTGGGAGGATCTAGAACAATGTGTAGGCTTCCTAAGGATATCTGGTAGTCTAGCTATGAGTGTCTCCCACTTTGTTTTTCCCCATATGCTCACCAACATGTGTTGTTTTGGTCTTTTTTATTTTTATATGGGTAATTCTTACAGATATGAGGTGGTATCTCTCTGTGGTGTTGATTTGCATTCCCTTGATGATAACTGACGACGAGCATTTTTTCCTGTGCCTCTGTGAAAGTCTGCGTGTTGGATGTGAAGTTGAAGCTATAGGAATTCTAGTGAGTCCAGGAGAATAACTTGGATGGAGCTATCAGAGGAGGAGATTCAGAGGCAGTAAAAGTATAGATCTCAGTACAGGGCTCAGAGCTATATAGCCAGAAAGAGAAAATTCATAGAGTAAGAGATGGGGAGTGGGAACTTTGAATTTAAGAATTTGCCATTGGAGAATATTTGTGGGAAAGATAAAACTTTTAATTTGTATACACACAAACCAACTGAAGTCTAATTCCTAAGTACAAGGGACAGTATTATAGTCAATGTTTAGTGTAGAACTTGTTCAGTATATTGTTCTTGTTCATCTCAATTAAAGTTCTTAACAAGTTTTAATTGTTTTAGGACTCTTGAGTTACTCAGCATCTTGAAAAGCCAATAAAACATGTGCACCATTCTTTGTTGTTTGGGGGATCATAACTGAATTTATAAGATGTTACCAAAGGGGTTATTGACTCATGCTGATAGGTTTGTCTGCCTGGGTAACTTCTGTGTGAGATATAGCACAATGCTCTTGTACACAAAAGAGTCTGTGTGATAACAAATATTTGCACCTGGCTTAATACTTTCTTAGTCATTTCTCATATATTATCAGAAGTGATTTTCATAGTAGACTCTGTAGAGGTTTGTAAAATATCATCACTACTCGACAATGATAAGGAAAGCGAAATACACACCATTCAAAACCCTTATCCATAGTCTCAGAGTTAGATAATGGCCTCGCAAGGCAAGCAAATCAGATCTCCTGGCTTGGATTCCAGAACTCTGCCCACAAAGATGCCTTTTAACACTGTAAGGTAAACATCTGCCTTTGCTACTTTCAAAGGAGATTTTGTTTCAGTTATTCATGCTCCTACTTTTGAACTAATTAAACACTAATTTAACATGAGCATATTCTACTTCCAAAGCTAACATTACAAGATGCTTTTGGGGAGAACAATCTGTGATGAACTCTAGTGTCTGGGTTTCTTCCTCTCTGTAGTGATACTAGAAGACTTTATGGATATTATAATCTTATGGTCACAAATGCCATGTGAAAGTAATGCAAAGGGAACCTAGAAATTACTGTTGTGTAATTTTCTACTGAGATGACATGAAGGGAAAGGAAGACATGCAGCGATAGAAAAACCTGTGATGACATGGCAGAAATGAGCTGGACTGATTCACTAGCTCTTATTTATTTTTATTTTTTAATTTTTATTTATGCATACAAGAACTGGTGTACAAGCTAGAGGTGCAGGGAGCAAGAGGATTCGCAAGAGGATTCGCCAGAAACTGAGTGGGACGCAGAATAAGTGGATCTACTGAAATACATGGCTGAGGGGAGCAGTGACTGAGACAGGAGAGGTCTGCTGCACCATGTGCGTTAGCTCCCTGGCTGAGGATTGAACTCATGCTGCAGTGGCTGGTGATAGCTTGATAGTGCTGAGACTTCAACCCCTGTACCACCAGGAAGGTTCTTGAATTACTAGCAAATCTAACCTGTCATCACTCATGAAGTTATGTTGAACCTCATCTCATTCTCTTGTGATTAAACAGTTACTATAAATAGATACCATGAAATATCTCACCTGTTGAATTGGTAAGTTGAAATAAATATTTACTGTCACTCTCTTTAGATGGAGAGACATTTAACAACTGTAGCCACATTTGTAGATAGGTTGCAGGATAAAGTGTCCATGGTATGTCAGTTCAACATGTCTCTGATGATAATACAAACTAGTCTGCAGTGTGAGACAGGTATAGGTTTCTGGCAGTCACTCAAATATTAAGGAACTGGAGATGATACATGAATAAACTCCAAGAAAATTCAGGTTTCTTAAAAGTACAAATATTTTGGTGATTATCACCTATAATCTGAACTGCACTAGGTCTATAAGTTTGCTCCATCTTTCTCATATGAATATATTTATTCAAATTCATTCACAAGGTTAAAGTGGGAATTGACATGAAAAATAAAAAGGACATGGTTGGAATCACTTATCTAGAGGTACCATTTTGGTGATGAAGGGACAGACAGCAAGTGGAATAAGTTGTCAAAACATGATTTCATATTCATTCAACTACAAAATTATCTATCAGGCATTTACCATATCTGAGACACTGCCGAATACAGGGGTGAGCAAAATAGAAAGATCTTGTGTTGACAGAAGTTAATGTCAATGTGTAATCCTGTGACCTTTTAAAATTATTTGGTTAGTCTTTATTTTGTTTTTTAAAGATTTATTTATTTATGCATACAAGAACTGGGATGTAGGCCAGACACACTGGGATGTGTGTCGGGGGAGATGGGGGTTGAGAGGATTCACCAGAGACAGTGGGGAGCAGAACAGGCAGATCTATGAAATACACTGCTGATGGGAGCAGTGGGTGAGACAGGAGAGGTCTGCTGCGCCATGTGAGTTAGCTTCCTGGCTGGGGATCGAACTTGTGCTGCAGTGGCTGCTGTTAGCTTCATAGTGCTGAGACTTAACCTCTTGTACCACCAGGGACGCCAGTCTTTATAAGAATTTGATTTTTTAAAAATCTATTTTATTGAGGTAAAGTTGGTTTATATCATAGTTTCTATTTTGGGGACTATATGATTCCCCCACTTCCTGTGCTGTTATCATATGCACCTCACATCAACATCATAAAGTCACCATGGTAGTCCATTGTGCTCCCTTCCCAATTTGTTACATCTTTAAAAAATAATTGTAAGCATCCTGTCTACTGGCAAATTTCACATATTGGAAAACACCTTTTATTTCATTGTAAGAGTTAAATTTGATCATTTCTCCTTGGCATTTCAGCAGCGATCCAGAAGATGATTCCAAACCTAGAAAATAAAATTTTGCGTTTGTAACCATATTGCCAGATAGTTTACATAAATGCAGTGTTTTAGGATTTCACAGAGAATGTGCTTTCAGTGGTTAGGAAAGGTCACACAAAACTGCTTTCTGTTTTGATGGCATGCCATTAAACTTAATAATTCTTGTTTTTCTATACACACTTTTTCTTCTGCCAAGAGAACGTCTTTATTGAGACTGCTCAGAAATTACCTCCAAGAAGTCTTTGTGATAGCTTATGTAGAATTAGTTATTCCCCATCCTGTTTCCCAGATCTGAAGTTCTGCAAGAACATTTGTCATCCAGTGCTTAGTGTGGTTCCAGGTCTGTGGCTTCAAGCTGAATAGAGAATAAATGCACATGCTTTTGATAGAACCCTAATCATACTACATTGGATTATTTTAATTACAGCGATTGCTCATCTACCTGTTTTTGCCCCTTGAAGCACAAACTAAAGAATATTCATTTTTAAAGATCGTATTTATTGAGATATAATTTCCATATGTTACTGATAAATTTGGACTGATAAATTATTTAGACTAATGGATTTGGACTAATGAATGCAGTCATGTATCCATATCACAAACATTGAGCTCCAAGCACCCATCACCCCAAAGTACCTTTGCAGAAAAATCCCCAACTCCCATTTTCATCCTGGCAACCCCTTACCTTTATTCTACCACTATACTTTCCTAGGATTTCCTGTAAGTCCTATTATATGAAAATATAATATAGCTATAATAATGTAATAAAATCCATTATTATGTATGAAATTTTATATAGGTAGACTCATGTAGTGTATATTCTTTTGTGCCTGGCTTCTTTCACTTAATATCATGCATGAAGATGCATTCAAATTGTTGCAGGTACCAGTAGTTTATTTCCTCTCATTACTGGGTAGTTTTGCATAGTATGGATATATTACAACTTGTTTCTCCTCTCACTGATTGATGGATGTTTGGTTTGGTTTCCTTCTAACTTTGGCTACAATGAATAGAGGTACTATGAAAAACTGCAAACAAATCTTTGGGTGGATACATGTTATCCTGTGGTGTCTGCTTTATTTTATGTGAACCAACTTGTTTCTAAAATGACTTACTATTTTGCACTAATACCTACAGTGTATTAGAATTCCAGTTGTTTTCCATTCTTTCCAACTCTTGCTATTTTCAGTGATCTTAATTTTAGCCATTCTATCGAAATTATTACATTCCTGTGTGTTATAACATTTTCATTTTAATTTGAGTTTCCCTCAACTAATGATGTTGAACATCTCTTCAAATGCTTTTGTGTTTTATATGTTCTTTGGAGAAAGTTATAATAACTTTTAAAATTAAATTGCTTGTCATCTTACAATTAAATTATTAAGAGTGCTTTGTATATTCAGGATAGAGGTTCATTATCAAATTCATATGTTTTATAAATATTTCCTCTCAGTTTTTGGCTATTATAAATAATGCTGCTATGAACATAGGAATGCATTGTCATCTAATTGTCATTGGCATTCAAATTTTTTATGAAGTCTTATCTGTTTGTTCTTTTGTTTTCTTGTTTATTTACTTTTTTGCATTTTATTTAATAAGTCTTAGTGTAACCCAAAGTCAGTTGATCTTTTATGTTTTCTATGGTTTAAGATATTACATTTAGGTCTATAATCCATTAGGATTAATTTTTGTATATAATCTAAACTAAGTATTGAGGTTATTAAACTTTTTGCATATAGCTATTCAGTTCCAGAATAATTTGTTGAAGAGACCCTTCTTTTCTTATTTAATAAACTGTGATAAAAGATGGTAATAGGACATCTTCATGTATTCTAGAATAAGAGAAATTAAGACACAAAGGCATTAACCACAAAAGATTTATAAATGATTATACTGTAGTTAAGAATTTCTACTCATTAAATGACCTAATTCAAAGCATAAAAATTGAAATTTAAAATAAATTAACTGACAAAGACTCATATCCATAATACATAAAGAGGTTTTACAAATCAATAAAATAATGATAGCCAAAATTTTAAAACTGGAAGAATGTAACAGGGTCTTCATAAGTATAAAAATTCAAATTGTCAGATGCTGTTGAAAGATGCTCATGAAAAGTGAATTAAGATCTTGGTGTAATTCTACTACATAGCTACCAGATTAGTTAAAGAAAAAGAAATCTGATATTACAAAGTGTGATGAGAATGTGGAAACAGAGAACTGTCTTATACTGTTGGAATGAGAGTAAACTGGTACTTTTGAAACAAGGTGCCATATTACTGATACTAACATACATATGATATTGATAATATAATGTTGATAATAATCAAACCCTATATATAACTCAATATTTGGCTATAATCAACCACTATAAAGTTATTTTATATTAAAAATTAATACAAACAAAAGTGAAATAATGGTCATTTCTCCATGTAAATTTTTGAGATTGGTTAACTCTCAGAAATACGATTTTGATCAAATTGGAAGCCATGTTTCCATTTATTTAACATCCAAAAAGTTAAAATATAAAATTTAGCCAAACATAATTATATAGACTACTCTTTAAAAGACAAGGTGATAAGTAGTGTAAAAATAAGGATACTGGCTATATATAGGCAAGCAGGAAAGCATCAGAATGAAAAAAGAATTAGGGTATTCTGGGCTATGGGGAATATTTTGTTCCACAACCCTGGTGATATTTACATTGATGTTTATCTTACAGCAACTGGTTAAGCTATATATTTATATATTGTGCATTTTTATATGTATGTGTTTTATTTCACAGTCATAAAATTAAAAAAAATGAGAATGATAGAATTTAGAGACAGGATTTAATGAGCCTTCCTGTAAAGAGGCTAGTGACAGAAAATGGTTGCTAGAGGAGTAAGTGGCATCCAGAGAGGAGAATTTTATTAGTGTGGGGGGAAATTATATCATGTGTTGTATTGATAGGACTTATGCATGGAGCATATCCCTTCCAAATAACTATATCCTCGGAGGTTCCTCAGATTCACTTTTACAAATCCTCTGTTTAGACTACATGAATATGGAAATGAAGTTGAATAGTCTTTTAAGATAACTTTTTAGATGAATGGTATTTTAATAGAAATTTTCACTAATATTTTTACTTTTTGTATTTCCACTTCTATTTCTGGGGAAACCCCAAAATAGAAGTAGTTGATATTTGTAAATCAATTAGACATATAAAAAAGTTTTGTTCTATAATCTACAGCTATAGTCTGTTGTATCACTTAAGGGCTGAGTAGATGGAATGAGGGTAGTGAGCACATGGAATTTATATCCATGGCAGGAAATGCAACCTCTTTATGTAATAATGTACCCCCACCTACTTGCCCTCCCCAAAAGAAAATGGAGTTTTTACATCACCTGTTTTCATGCCTTTTAGCAAGATGACCTTGTACAACCTTTCAAAATGAGGAGAAAAATAAATGACTCACATAAAAGCAAATTTTAAAAAATGGAAATATGAGGTTTTCTTACTTATTCTCAAATACTTGGTGATGGATACAGTATTTATTATATTTTTCTTTGTTCTTTCTTTCTGCTTTATTGGCTCATTCATCACAAGATTTATATAGGCTGTATTTCTCTTTTTGTCTACCTTGACATTACCTCCTTCGTGTCTTCTCTTCCTTTAAGTCCTGCATTGTCAGCATCAAGGAAGGTGCAGGAGAACATTCCTCCACCCCTCTGGGTTGTTCTTAGGCTGGACAATCGAACCAGTGAACACTCAATAAATTAGTAGAAGAAATCAACCAAATTTAATTATCTACATGTGAAGAATTTACATGACTATAAATGGTATGAACTTAAGGTTTATATCCTGAACTAAGGAATGATTGGGAGTCTAGGGTGTCAGGGAGAGGGGAGGGGATCTCAAATGGTAAGGGATGATTTCATATGAAAAAGTCTTGCCTCTAGATGTTTACCCCACCTTAAGAGAATTTTCCTGACAAAAAGGTTGTTTTTGGAAATGACCCTAAATCTGGGTAATCTGTATTCTTTAAGTAATAGTAACAGTTTCTCTTGAGGTCCACAGGACCTTGATTGCCTTAGCAAGACAACAAATGTTGGAAAAAATCTCTGTGCATGTTGGATAAAAAGCTCATCTGAACATTTTTTGGGGAGGCAACCCTACACATTAGCACATCTCATTTCCTCCACTATTTTAATCACATACACTTTGAATGTCACAACAGATCTTAATATCTACTGGATAATAACTAAGCATTGCAAAATTTCTAAAATCTTCTTCCAAATTTTATAATCCAAAAATAAAGATATGTGTGTTTTGGAAATTGCTTAAGTGTTTCATTTTCTTTACTAGAGTATCCTGCTGTGAAAGTCTTTGATTCTCACTTAACTGACTTCCCATATAGATCTCTCTTGCTGTAACGTTTAGAGATATCAACCACATAACGTCTTTCTCCTTTGATAATCTCATAACGTTATTTTCTTTTATTTATATAAGGACTCATTAGCATTAGCATTAGCCATCAAATGTCTTTTATTTGCAAAAAACCTTTTTTTAAGGAAAAACAACTTTTTGACTTGGTTGTAATGACCACATGGAATAGTGAATCTTTTTCAGAGCAGTAAGGCTATTTTAATCTTAGTCATGTAGACAATTGTGAATTCATGAACTACTAGGGATCTGAAATTTCTTTAAAGTGGGAACAACAAACTTCTTGAGAGTGAAAGGATAATTCACAAAGGCGTTGAGAATACGAATTGACTGCTATGGAAAACTAAAGAGCATTTCAATACACTAACTGTCATAGAAGTTTGATTATACTTAGGCAGCTAAGTGTTATTAGCCAGTCAGAATACAAACAGCAGAATTTTAGGATAGAACGAAGCCCGAACCAAGTAGTATTGAGTTGTTTAAGAAATCGATAGGTCTTTTCTAAAACTAGCACAGACACTAGCAATGGGTGACAATCCTACCTAAAGGTAAACCCAGCAAATTACATTAGCTCCCTCTTACCACATCAATGTTGTAACTTTCTGCATAAGATCTTCAAGCAAACATAAATGAAACAAAACATGTTTTGAAAGGATGTCCTCCTTTTACAAAGCTCCTTCTGACTCTCCAGTGAACTGACTAGTAAAATCCGAAACATTAAAACCAGAAAACCCAATGGGGTTGAATTGATCTACTCCTGACTGAGACCAAAGTGACTTTCCCTACTTCAGCAGATTAAAATACTGTTCATTGAATTTGGGGTCACTTTGCAGAAGGTGCTTGACCTTTGGTCTTCTCTAGCAGCCACACTAGGAGCAGATAGAACCATGCAGAATGCCAGAGAAGGTCTGTGCTTGGGTGATTTTAGGGGGGATGTAAGGATTTTATTTTAACCAGATGCTACATGCTGGGTAAACCAAGGGTGCAATTTTTAAAAAGCAGACTGACTTGAAAATAGGTGAAGCATATCTAATCCAGTGTCTGACCCTATACGAATGTTGTTTTCCACTTTTTAATTTTTTGGTCTCATGTCTTAATGCAAAATACATATTCCTTCACTTCCTCTGCTGAGCATTGTCCCTTTCAGTAATAAACAAGATTCTTTTTTTTTTTTCCAGTTAATGCTCAGACCCACTTCCAACATACAGTCTAAATATCTAACTTCATACCTTATCCAAAAAGGTTAGAATTAAGTCCAGCTTCTCCCATCTGTCCTGGTTTTCTATGTATTTGTATGAATTGCTATATGGTGTATAAGATCCAGGGTAACAAATCCAAATATTGCCCTATAGTAGTCTCGGCCTTTCCAATTACATCTCTGCTCAAAAGGAAGAGATTTTTTTTTTTTCTCTGAAGGCTTCCTGTATGATTTTATGGGCAATTATTCCCCATTACATAATGAGCTTGATCAACTTCCTGTGACCCAATCTAGTAATTATTGTCATGGATCAATACACTAGAAAATTCCCTCACAAGGAACAACCAGAGAGCTGCTTACAATGACACTATCTCCAATCTCAGTTTACTGTGGGTGGGATACTATCCATATACATTGAAATGTGAAAATATGTATCATTGATGGGATCACTACTGTAAATTCAAAACCAAAACACTACTGAATACATTATTGCCTCCTACTAATGTCAGTGCATCTTCATATGCAAAATGAAGCTACAAATTCCCAGGTGATTAGCATGCACTTCCCTTCTTCCCATTTCTATTGAGCTGGAAATGGAAACCATTCCAATAATAATCAGCTGCATAAAAGCAGAGTATATTCCATAGCTACAAATCAAAGTTATCACCCTCTTCTTCCTATGTCATTTGACCAAAGCAAATGTAAGTAGGGAATGCTTTGCCAACTCTTTTTTTTAACTTCCCTTCTTTGGAATGGGCTCTCCCATTTGCTCTTCTTCCCATTTAAACTCTTGAGATGGTTCTCTTGCAAAGGAAATTGCTCTGTGCCTGCTAGAAATAAATAGTTTTAATTTTACCTCTTAATCGTCACTTTAACTTTCATCTCGAATTTCCCATTTTCAAGTATCTGACTAAATTGATTTGATGCTTAATGCTTGCCAAATAAATAATGAGGCTCTGAATGAGTCCATATGTAATAAGGCAAGGATTTCATTACTCCTAATGTCGCTATAATCAGGCAATGATTAAATTATTTCTAACATTCTTAATACCAATGTGAAAATATGCTAAAGACCCAGAACAATTTAAGCCATCCCACCATGTTTTGTATCAGGCATTTCTATTTCTAGCAGTTTATCACAATGTTGCAGGAATTGGCCTGTAAGGGTTTATGCTAATGATAATGGAAAGAACTCATCCACAGGTGTCCCCCCTTTTATCTCATCTACATCTTTAAAATCATTTGCAAGTTCCACATTGACAACCCTAAGGACCACCAGCAGGAATGCTGATTAACACTTACTAGGGGGAAAGAAGACTTAAATAATCAAACAATTTGCAAATTGTAGAAACCTAGACAGATGTTCAACTCGTGGTTATTTTGCAGAAGGACTGGGAGGAGCAGCTCTGAACTGAAGGGTGTCTGCCTGCTCTTCCTCATTTGGAGGAGAGAGACTCCGGCATATCTTCCAATCAAGGGTGCTCAAAGCTACCTCTGGCATAAATGGCATTCCTTCTGCCTTCCAGAAATCAGATCCCATCCATTGCCTCTGAGGCTGAGGCTTAACTCAGATTTCTGAGTTACGTTTGTAGTACATTTGGAGTCTGACAGTAGCACCCCTTGACAAAGAAATGATTTGCAGCTTTAATGCATGCCTACAGGATGGTGATATTGATGAGAAATCTGTATTAGAGCACCGTGAATCATCATTAAAAGGCATTTAAAATGGGCTTTTAAAATATGGCTTTCACTGCACTCTATCGCACTCTCCTGGAAAGATATAGTGTATTAAAATGATTATATGGATGTTAATAAATATGAAGTCATGGCCACTCTATTAGATCAGAATGTGACTAAAAAAAACCCTGCAGTTTACTCACAAGAAGATAAAGGGGGTATGTTTATCATTAAATCATAGGCAGCATTTTACCGTGATCTGGAGTCAAAACATAACTTTCTGGCCACTAAGCTAGCCACTGGTCCAGAACTTTAGTTTAAAAGTACAAAATGTTCTATTATTGTTTCTGTTGCTTATAAATTCCATTTATGATGGGAGAATGTTGAATCTGGACATCAAATAATTTTAGGCGTCTGAATTCATAATGTGAGGAGTTGTTGAACTGCAAATAATTCTGTTTTTTTTCAGTGCAAAAACAGTCCAAAAGTGTGGGATGGGTTGAGGGGAGTGGTACAAGCCTACTATTATTCTGGGGAATAAATCCAGTGCATGCAGATATATGTAATTCTCACTGCAGTCATTGTACATCAAGATAATTTGTATTTAGTGATCAACCTAGCATTTAGTATGTAGCATTTATCTTATTAGAGCCACCAATTTAATTATATATGAAAACATCCAAATTAGCAGACACATGAAGGAAAACTGCTTGTGCATGGAGGAAGATAAGCCTATATTATGGTTAATGTATTTATCCATTAATATACTCATTATGTAATTTAAGACATTTAGTTTCTATGAAAGTATCTTACTAATGTGGGTTAAAATGCCTGTGGTTTTCAGAATAATTCTGAACTTAATCCTGCTCTCTTTCCAAGGTTTCCATTATCCTGTTTCTTCTTCATTCAGTTGTTTAAATATTTTCAACATCTTCCAGAGTATCTATTTTGAAATTTAATTCAGCCAGAATGTGTTGCTGATTGTCATTAAGATCCTTATTTTTCTGGAGTAAGTGATATTTTAGATACACACACACACACACACACACACACACACACACAGAGAGAGAGAGAGAGAGAGAGAGAGAGAGAGAGAGAGAGAGAGAGAGAGAGAAAGAGAAGACTTAAAAGATGCTAGATGTCAACAAGGCCTCAAAAAATTGCTGAGTAAATCCATGGAGATTTAGAGAATGACCAGGTAATATTCCAGATAACATTTCATATTGTCCTGTCTTCAAATCATTGTTCAGAGAATTTTTCTTTTTCTTAATAGTACATCCATTCATTTTGTCCATCAATTGATGACCTTAACTTGTACTCAACATATCATTAAAGAATCATTCTTTACAGTAAACATTACCAAAACTTAAACTTCTGCCAATGATATCCATTCCCATTTCATATTGACGTTTATATACACCTATTAATTTGTTCATCTAAGCCCTAGTAATTACAGAGGTGCCCTATTCTTTGTAACTTCATGGTATTGTTAGCTCGAGTTAGCTCCTTAATTCTGCCCAGGAGAATGCATCATTTTATTACAAAACACAACTCCTTTTGTGAGCCCCATCAATATAAAAATACAGCCAGTCACTGGGCTACCAAGCCAGAATCTGTGTTATCCTTAACTCTTCCTTCTCCTTCACTTCTCATGTCACCAATCCAGTCAATTTTGTCTCCTAAATATCTCTCCAAACAATACCCACAACTACTGCTCTATTTAAGATAATCTGATCTTTTTTGTTTTTATTTAATTTTTTAATGAAGTACCATTGTTTCCCTCCCTTGACAGTGTAGGATTTCTCCTTTCAAAGATTAAAAATGGATCTGCCATATGACCCAGCGATTCCACTCCAAGGTATGAACCCAAAGAACAGAAAAACATGAATTCAAAAGGAAATCTGCAATTCTATGTTTATTACAGCACTATTTGCAATAGCCAGGATACTCTGATCTTATTGTAGCTGCCTCCTACCTGACCTTCTTATCTCCAATTTTACCCCAATGTACTTCTTTATACACAGTCAGAGGATCTTTCTGGGTACAAATGTGCTTGTGCCATTTTTCTGCACAGATGTTCTTAGAGACTCCTTGCCCTCGGAAAAAGGTCCAAATCTCCAAAAATGACTTAAGCACCCCTTACTAGAATGATTCCATCTCTCTTCAGCCCTCTCTCTGACTTTCCATATTATGCCCTCCTTGGACTGAATTACTGTTGATGCCCTGCATCCTCTGTGCTCCTGTGCTATTCATCTATGTCTGTGCTCCTTTTTTGCTTGGCCACATGCTCATCCAGTTACATGCTCTTAACATTCTACTCTGCTGGTCTTTCTAAAGGCTTATTTTAGAGAATATTTCTCTGAAGTGCCTTCCTTGACCTTGCGAAGCCTTGGCCAAGTATACTTGGCTATTCTCTCAACGCACCTCCCACATAATTCTGTGACAGCACTTAGCATGTCATGGTGTGATCACATGCTTACCCACCCAACCTCTACTTGAGCCGTGTCCTTGAGAGACAGAGCTCTGCCATCCACAGGCAAAGTACCTGGCACTAGCTATGTGCCCTTTAGGTTGTCAATGGGAAGAACGAGAAAATATGATTTAGTTTTCTAATTATGTAAAACTTAAAGTCTTTCCCCATAATCTTTACGAGAAAATTCATGTCCTGTGATACCGGAATTTCAGGTTTTCAGGGCTAGTCTCCCAGCCAGGAGTGGACCCCAGGCTGCTGGGGCAGCCCTGAGTCGCGGCCACTAGACCGCCACGAGTTGGTGTCACATGAAGCCGCAGCAAGAACTTTGCTTGACACTCAGACAGGCAAGCAGAAGGAGGCAAATTTGTTTAGAGAAAGAAAGTTTATTAGAGAGAAAAGGAACAGAAATAAGTGGTACTCCCAGTCCAGGAGAACCAGGCCAGGGAGAGGCAAGGGAGCCAAAGTGGAGTCGTGTCTCAGGGAATGTATCCCTAATTATTCTAAAGCTCCATCTGTCTCTTTGTGATTGGTTAGTTCTTGGTGGTCTCATTCACTGCCTTAATGTCTCTGTGCCCAGACTAATGTTTCCTGTGTCCCAGCCCTTACCTTAGCAATTTTTTTTTTTTAATCATCCTTGATTCAGAATGTACTGTTGTCCCCAGTCCTAGTGCTTGATTAGCTCCCTTGGAATTTATTGCCCTTATCTCTGGATCTTCCCTTATTCCTCTTGTTGCCCTTGTCTCAAAGGCTTCTTTAACTCCTCAAAGGTCCCTGTCTGCTCTGTCCTTGAAGCTCCCTGATTACCCTAACTTGCCCTATGTTTCACTTGGGTCTAGGCTGGCTGTGCCAACAATCTCAGCTCTTTACATGCTTCCAAGTATATCTGGCATTTGCACATAAGTCCCCACATGCCATGCCTTCTACTGAGCCTTGAACCTTATCTTTCCTTTCTTCCTATTTGCCTTTTATATGTAGTTACCAACTCTCATTAAATGCCTGAGCCTGTCTCTTTGCAGGGTGGAGTTAAATGTGTACTTAGTACTTCTCCAGTGCCCTATATACCCTTTGAATGTATTATTCTTTTATTTAATAATTTGTTTATATTTCTATAGGCCTGTGAATTCCTGGCATGTAACAGAGCATCTAGCATCTAGAGATGTCGAATGCTTAATAAAGGATTACTGGATCAATGAGTAAGATGGGTAATATTTTGCTGAGGGAACCGGCCATTCAATCTAGGTCTAATTTCAAACCACAGATCTTACCTTTCAGTTGAATGTAAAGAAAAATAAGAAGATGCTCTTAAAAATAATGAAACACATCTTATAGGGAAAGGAAACCTTTTGACACTGAAGACCACCCCAATATTCAATTTCTATTAGATTTCTAGTATTGTAATTTAATCATGTGGGGTCTGATTTCTTAAACACTCATGTGTAAGATACTGTGCTAATAGGTTTAAACAGTTGGTCTTATTTAGTTCTCACAGCCCTAAACTGTGACTTCAAGTGTTATTTTCTACTAAGAATGAGGATAATTAGAGCTACAGTGCTTATGTACCTCACCTAAGATCCCTCTGCTTTTAGTAGCAGAACTAGGATCTCAGCCCAAATGTGAGTAGCTGTATATCCACTACATTTTACACAGAATTTCTTGGCTCCAAAAGGGCGTTGTGTTTTCTAAGGTATGGAAAAGTTTTCTGGCAAATAGTTTGAAATATGATCCCTTGTGACCTAAGCACCAACCATTATGTATAATTATCTTTAAAACAACTAGTGAAAAGAACTTTCTATGGTTTATACATGCTCCAAAGCCTGGTAGGCAGCAGTTATGATGATAAATATAAGTATAGACCAAGTAAATTACAAATACTTATCTCCTTTACATTGCCTGGAATAGTGTGTCATTTTCTCTAATTAAATTTTGTTGAATTAATGAATAAATTGAACAATTGAACAAATATTATATAGTGTATCCCCAGAAAACCATATTTCAAATGAAAAAAAAAAAGCTGTAAGTAGAGTAATAGATAAAGTAAAGGCAATTTCTATATCTAGAGGAGAGTGAACTAGAAATCTGGTCCACTGTCAGTATAGCAGAGAGCACAGAGGTTATAGATAAGACTTCTGGAGATCATTCTTGCTCACCAAGTATACCTAGGAGGACAGGAGAGAAGAGTTAAATCCACCAATAAAGCAAGGACATATTAGGATATAGAAATTTGTGTTGGATGGGAAGATAGCCCTTCTTGTGTAATTACCTTCAGCACCAATTTTGGCCTCAACATCAACTTTTTTTGCCTGTGCAGTTGCAGGGCCCAAATCCACTCATCGGTGCCTCAAATAGCAGATAGATTGGGAAATGGCAGATATTTTCATTTTTAGGACACATCTGGCAATTATTTTTTGCTAAAATCACCTCAGTCTAATACAGAGGAAGCATTATCACAACTCCAAATGTTTTTTTCCACAGCAGAAGCAGTAGCAATTGGACTAGTCAGTAATAGAAAACTCCATATGACAGAAAGTAGTTTAGAGGCTCTGGGGGTAGATCAGATAGATTGGTAGGAGGGGGAAGAAGAATGGGTACAGAGTTACTGTTTGGGGTGATGAAAAGTCTGGGAATTGAAATTGGTGATAATGACACAGCATTGTGAATGTAATTAATGCCACTGAGTTGTACACTTTAAAGTAGTTAATATGTTAGGGCCTCCCCGGTGGCACAGTGGTTGAGCGCTGCGCTGTGGAGCTGTCGGCAGCGGCGACGCGAGTTCGACGCCCAGCCGGGGAGAATCCCACATGGTGGGGCAGACCTCTCCTGCCTCGCCCGCTGCTCCCCTCAGCAGTGTACTTCTGATCTGCCTGTTCTGCTCCCCGCTCTGTCTCTGGTGAACCCTCTCGCCACCCCACGCCTCTGGCCTG
>PVIJ01022134.1:0-16860 GCA_004024925.1 Scalopus aquaticus
GACCAGGCGGGGGCTGCGCGGACCTGGCAGGGGGGCTGGGCGGGGGCCGAGCTGGGGGCCGGGCGGGGCACGGGCGGGCCAGCATGAGGCCTGTCTCCTCCCAGCAGCTCCAGCACGCCCCCCGCCGAGGGCGCCCCTCCTCTGGGCGGTGACGCGCGCGCCCCGCCGCCGCTCCCCAAGCTCCAGCACCCCTCCCACGAGCTGCTGAAGGAGAACGGCTTCACGCAGCAGGTGTACCGCAAGTTCCGCCGCAGGTGCCTGAGCGGTAAGAGGCCGCCGGCCAGCGGCCCCGGGCGCCCCGTCTGTCCCCGGCTCATCCTTGAGGCGTCTGTGGACTGTGCGACCGTCTCCACGCAATCCCCAGCGCTTTCGCTGACCGGACATCAGAGCTCATGGGGAGAAGCGTGGTCCTCTGGGTCCCTGGACTCTGACTCGCGGGGGGGACGCGGCCCTCACAGAGCCACCGGCTGCCGTGTGTGCCCTGCGCCCCTGGTCCGCCGGCTGGACCCCTCCCGAGGGACCGCGCCCCGGGGGTCAGGGCGTCCAGCGTCTGCCGTCCGGCTGACGCGCCCGGAGCCAGCAGCCCTGTGCTGTCTCGTCCCCAGAGAGAAGACGCCTGGGGGCCGGGCAGTCCGCGGAGATGAACACCCTCTTCCGGTTCTGGTCCTTCTTCCTCAGAGAGCACTTCAATAAGAGAATGTACGCGGAGTTCAGACAGCTCGCTTGGGAAGACGCGAAGGAAAACTACAGGTCGGGCCTTTTCGCGTGGGAGGGCGGCCGCCAGCCTCCCCCCAGGCCCGCAGGCTCCCTGAGGCCGCTCTGCTCCTGCTCCAGGTACGGGCTGGAGTGTCTGTTCCGCTTCTACAGCTACGGGCTGGAAAAGAAATTCAGACGAGACGTCTTCAAGGATTTCCAGGAAGAAACCAAAAAGGACTATGAATCCGGTGAGCGAAATCGAACCACCCAAAAGCCGCCGGCTCCGTCTGGAGACTGGATTCGGCGGGTCGACGGGGCAGCCGCGAGCTCGCTGGGGGGGCGTCGCCACGAGCACGCACCTGCCTGGTCCCGGGAGCCGCACCTGTGTGGCCTTGGGTGGGGACTCGGCCTCGTGGGCAGGAGCTCTCGCCTGGGCTGCGGGGCCCGACCTGCTCCGTCCCCGTCGGCCGCTTCCCGGAGCCGCCTGGCGCGGAGCGGCCGCCACGCTCGCGGTGGGTCCGGCGGAGGGCCCGGGCGCCCTCGGACACCAGGCCTCGCGGCGGGCGGGCCGCGGCGCGAGCCGCTTCTGGGACGCGCGTGTGCCTTCCAGGACAGCTGTACGGGCTGGAGAAGTTCTGGGCTTACCTGAAGTACTCCCGGTCCGGGGCGCAGCGCGTGGACCCCGAGCTGCAGCACTACCTGGGCGGCTTCCGGAGGCTGGAGGACTTCCGCGGCCACGTGAGTCCCCGCCCGCCGCGGAGCTGAGCTCCCGGTCGGTCGGCACTTGCAGTGCGCCGACTTTATTTCTTAGCTCGCCGTTTGAAAGTGGGACTTGCCAGTTTCGAGACCAGACTTGAAAACTCGCGCAAACGCGGCAGAGATCCCAGCCCTGCCCCACCCCGCTCCCCCGCGCCCACCAGGCCCCGCCCCGCCGGCCCCCAGCAGGGGCAGTGGCTTCCCCCGCCGCCCACTCAATCCTGGGCCACCGGCTGGGCTTGTTCCCGCCCTGTGTCCTCAGGCCTGCGGCCTCGGGCCTGCAGACAGGCAGCAGGCTCGTGTGGCCGGGTGAGGGCTTCAGCCTCTCCAGCAACAGGAGAGAAGGCCGGGCGCGGGGTCTCCAGAGAGAGGAGCCCAGCGGGAAAGCAGGAGGGCTGGCTCTGCCAGGCTCAGCCTTGGGGCCAGCGGCTTGGTGCCTGGCCGGGCGGGGCCGGCGGCGCAGCGGGAGCTAAGGGTCTCCGGGGTTTCCAGAGGCAGCGGGGGCTGGAGAGGAGGTCGGGCGTCCCTCCTCTCCAAATGCAAGTCCTGGTCTGTGGGGACAGCTCTGGCCCTGACTCCCGCGACCGGGAAGGCCCAGCGATGGGCGGCCTGGAACGCGGCTCCTGCCGCCTCCTTGGTGCTGTCGGGGGTCCCGGATCTGTCTGTGGGACACATTAAAAGTCACAGCCCCGAGATCCGAGGCTCCCGCCCGCCCAGGTTCCGGCCTGTCCCCTCCAGAGAGCAGGCGCGGGGCCCAGCAGCTGGCGGGGCGGGTGAGGGAGAGGAGGGCCCCGCCTCCTGCTGGAGCCCTGGGGCGCCGCCAAGCCCCACGGCTGAGAGCGAGCGCACAGGTGGCGGAGGGCCCGAAACCCCGCTTGGACCTCTGGGGGCCAGTGTGACCTCACGCTGTCTCTCGTGTCCGCAGCCCCCGCTAAGTGAGGGATTGGGACGAAAAAGACATTTATCCACTTTGGGCGAGGAGAGGCCCCACCCACCCCCATCGGATTCCTCTGTGAAGCCGCCCGCACCTGCCCGGCCCACACCTGCCCCACCGGCCCCCGCCAGCCCCCACGGGAGGCCCCGGGCCCCGGGACGCGCCGGCCCGCTGCCTGCCCCGAGCCGCCTCGGGCTCAGCCAGCAGTGACGGCCGGGAGGAGACGCCCGCGAGGCCTCGGCCGGGAGCCCCCCCAGGCCCGCACCTGGGCCTGCCCGTCCGAGGCGGCTCGTGATAAAGGATGAATCAGAAAAAAGAGAAAGGAAGAAAGTGCTGGCGTTTTTTCAAGCAAGATAAATTCTAGACCCGTTTCCCCAGTTTCATGAACAGGACAGCTCCCCGCCCTGCGTTCCGGGCGCGGCGCTGCTCTCCCCGAGCGGTGCTGAAGGAGCATCTCCGTGGAGGCAGCGGGCAGCGGGCGGCGCCAGCGCCGGGCCTCCCTCTCCACGCCGCCCCCGCGCAGGCAGACGGCGCCGCCACTCTCAGGCCGAGGAACCGGCCGTGCCGAGCCCGCCCGCTGCCCGCTCAGAGGGCGCCGGGACACCCCGTCCCCAGAGCAGACGCGCCTGCGCGGGTCGGGCCTGCCGTCCAGGCGGGGGCACCCGCCCGCACCAGCCCCTCCGGACTCGCGCCGACCGCCGCGCCTGCAGGCGCGGGTCGCCGTCATGTCCGGGGCGGAGCCCCCCTCTAGTTTCTCTAGGCGGCTCTTCCGCTCACGTGCAGACTGGCTTCCGACGGCCGTCGATGGTTTCCCGTTTTTGTGGGAACTTAAAAATGAGCCCTTATTCCAGACGACTTGACTTTTGTTTAGCTTATAGCTGAAGGCTGGACTGTTCGGCCTCTGCTAATAGCGGAGGTTCCAGCTGGGAATGAAGTTCCGCGAGAAAGGCCGAGCGTCCCGTCGGCGCGTTTTCTTGTGTTGGCAGCGGCGGCTGGCGCAGCGCACGAGACTGGTGCATTTTCTTTTGATGTCTTGCTCGCATAGGACGCCGCCGACACGCGGTCTCCTTTGGTTGGTGGGCTCGTATTCGTCAGCGTGTAGGGAGTTTTGTTGGGTTATTTCCCGTGAGTAAGTGATAGGCAGCGATTTTATAATGTTTACTATTTGGAGGGTCATTTCGATGCTTTAAGAAATAGTCTTATTTGGATATTCAGAAAACTTTAGAGAGTCTGGAGAATGCAAAACAGTGAGGGGCGCTCCTTAGGGGACGGACTTGGGGACAGGGGATGCCCAGGCATCTGCGCCGCGGCCTCTGGCCCTCTCCTGCAGCCCGGTCGCAGCCAGGAGGGTGGGCGCGGCCGCGGCCCGATGGGGTACGCCTGCGGGAGGGGGCGCACCCGGGCCGGGGGCGGGGCCATCAGGGCGGAGTCTGGGCGGGCAGGGCACGGGGCGGCAGCGCGGGAGAGACCAGACGCGCCAGGATCGCAGTCAGGCGCGCAGGAAGGTCACAGAAGTCTGGAAAAGCCCCCGAGGGCCCCAGGAGCCCCGCGCCCAGCGGCCGCGCCCCGGTCTCCAGGGCCTTGCGGAGGAGGTGCGCCCCCAGCCGTCTGGCTGTGGGCGGACAGGACAAGCCTGCACCGGGAAGGCAGGTGCCCAGCAGGTGTGCGCGGTAGGCGGGCTTCGCTCCTTTCCCTCTCGGTGAAGGTGCTTTAATTTTGTTAGAGTCCCTGAACTCCCCCAGGCTGAGACAGCTGAGTTACTGCGGAGCCTCCTGACCCTTCCTGGTTTGCTCTAAGACGCTCAGGGAGACTCTCCGCAGACGAGGGCTGGGACTGAAGCAGCCGCTGCGAACTGGTCAGCCTGCCCCTCCAGGGGTCGGGCAGACCCGGGAGTGGGCAGCGGGAGCCGGCTGCCCCCTCCAGGAGGGCTTGCCTCCCCCGCCCCACCCCGCCGCGCAGACCCCGAAGGCGCGGGCGGCCGGAGGCTCCACCTGGACACGGGCAGGCCTGGGAGGGGGAGGAGGGCGGAGCCTGCCCAGGGCTCACCTGTCCCTGCACCTGCGGGGGGCGGGGGCGGCCGCGGGTCTCTGGGCGCAGACTCAGAGCGGCAGGCGCTCCGCCCAGCCCCGCAGGCCGCCGCGGTGGTCGGGCAGTGGCGGGACCGCTGCGTGCGCCCGGGCCTGTGCGCCGCTTTCCGGACCCTCCGCGAGGCGGCCTCAGAACTAGCGCGGCCCCCTGGCCTGGCCTCCTGTGCCGCCCCCCAGCTCCCCGCCTCTGCCTGTGCGTCTGGAGCCGTCAGGGACCCCAGCCGGCCCCGCCCAACCTTAGCACGTGTGCGCCTGGCACAGAAGTCATCCCTGGGGTGAGGGCCCGGCAGGGCGCTGGTGTTCTCCGTGGGGGCGCTGGCGGGAGCGGGGGCCGTGGGGCCCGCTGTTTGCTCAGAGGTGCCGCAGCCTGGGGAGCAGGCTCAGAGCGGGGAGCTGCTGACTCGCTGGCTGAGCCTGACCCAGTGAGGCTGAGCAACTCGGGGCCACCTGCCCCCTCGTCAGCACGCAGAGACGAGGCGCCGCTCTTCCTCCTGGGGTTCGGGCCTTTCGGGGGGGCCCTACGTGACTGTGACCGGCAGGTGGCGCCCAGTGAAGCAGGCCGCGGCCGGCGTGGGCTGGCCCTGCTCGGGTGGTTTGGCTTTTAAAGGCCTCGGGGGGAATGCCCGCAGCACCGAAGCAGCTGGCCAGGCAGCCGGGCAGGGGACCGGTCTCCGGTCTCCTCAGGGGCCCCAGCGCCGTCCAGCGCAGCATCTGTGAACTCCAGGATAGGACACCGCGGCATGGCCACTGGGCCTGGGTGGCCGTGGCCAGGGAGGTGCCCACTCGCCTGGTGGCCGCTGGGGCCCACGGGCAGGTCCTGCTGCCCACTGTCTCCCGCTTAGCCCAGGGGGCTGCCCGGAGGACCCTGCTTCGGGCGAGGGGGCCGGGCCGTCTGGCCGCTTAGTGATGCTGTCTCACGCGGCCGCCCTCGCTGACCGGCCAGGAGCAGCCCGGCCCCTCTCCTCGGTCAGCAGAAAGGGCCTCGCCGCCATTGCCAGAGGGGAGGGGCCGTGGGGGGGGCGCACGCGGGTCGGGCGGGGCCAACTCGCTCTGGCCCGGCCGGAGCGCGGCCCTGGGAGGACAGCTGTGCCGGCCGGAGGGCCGGTCTGGGCCTCCTCGTTGGGGGGGTGCTTCCCAAGAGGGGAGAGCAGAGCCCCCGGGGGACAGGGCGGCCCGGGGCTGTCTCCGGCCGCTGCGCCAGGCCCCGCTCTGCGCCTGTGTGCGCTCCAGAGCCGACGCTGCGGGAACCTCCCGGCGGACACCTGCGCCAGCCCGGACAGACCAGGAGGCAGCACCGCCGGGCTGCGGTCAGTGCCGGGGACGGGCTGGCGAGTTGGGGGGGCTGGCCTGGAGGGGTGAGCGAACCCCACTCTCCCCGCGGCCTGCGGACACCCCAAGGGAGACACCTGCCCCACGCACACTCGGTGCCAAGCGCATGCCTGGGGGCCGGAGCGGCCGGCGGGAAGGGCCGTCTGGGTCCCCGCGGTGGGTGGAAGAGACTGCCTGCGCTGCACCTTCTGGCCCCACAGGCTCTCACTGCTGGGACTGCGGGCCGGCTCACACCCCCCACCCCGTGTAACGCCCTTCGTGCTGCGCCCACGGGTGGGGTGTGATGGACCCGCCCACTGGGCAGCCAGAGTGGGGAGGGCCGGCAGGTCTTGCCCAGGCGGCCAGGGAGAGGCAGCCTGTGGGCTGACCCAAGGCTCACCCCACCGCCTCAGGCCTGGCTGCCCACAGGGGATGGGGCAGCGCCGTCCTGGTCCCTCTGGGCTCGAAGCAGAGTCCCCACAGGGACCTAGGAGGACAGCGCCGCCGGGCTGTCCCCAGGGCCAGTGGCAGGCCCCGGGGACTGCACGGAGGTCTGCGGCCCCGGCCTGGCCCCTCTCCCCAGCAGGGCGTCACAGAAAGGGGGGCCGCCCCGTCCCCGCACTGGCCTCGAGATGGAGCGGGCGGGCGGCCGGGGAGGGCATCGGGCCTCGCCTGTCCTCAGCGTGAGCGGCCGTCCCAGCCACTGCCCGGACCTGGGGGTGGCGGGGGGCCCGTCCAGGCTGCGCGCGGCCCACCGGGCGTGAAAAGCCCCCGCCGGGCAGGCAGGCGAGTCTCAGAGCTGCGTGTCCACGCCCCAGACACGCGGCCGCGCCTCACGCAGCGGGGCTCCCTGGGCGGCGGCGGCGTCTTCGGGGTGATGCGCCCCGCGAGAGCCAACCCCGCCGGCCGGCAGAGCCCCACGCGCTGGGTGCACATGCTTTATTAACACGCACGGTATGTACAGTGTCGGGGCCGCCGGCCGCCTGCTCAGGCCGCGCCCCGCTGCTGGGCGCCGGCTGCACGGGTGTCCGCCGTGTTGGGAAGCGTGGGGACGCGCGGCCATGGTGACGCCGCGCGACAGCGTAACACTGAGGGCCCCTCGTCCCATGCACACGGGCCGGGCCGCCGCGGGGAGTGGCCTCGGCCAACGGGGCTTTCCCTACGGCGAGTCGAGTCTCTGTGAGTGAGATAAGGCACAAGTAACACGGTCTGGTCTAGGGCAGGGCGGACGCGGGCTGCGGCGACCTGGCCTCGGGTCAGCCTGCACTTCAGTCCTCTCGAAGCCCCTCTAACTCCAAAGGTTTTTGTTTTTAAAGAAATAAAGGTTTTTTTCTTTTCCCTGACAAACCCCAAAAGAAAAGTCTGGAATCCACGTCTCGCTGTCCGAGTGGCCTAGACGCCGCCAGTGCTGTGCACCCCGTCTCCCCTCCCCCAAAGCCGGCAGGACGCGAGGCGCGGCGGGGGGCCTGCAGCGCCGTGCTCTGGGGTCTGGGGGCGGGGGGCGGGGGAGGAAAAGGACCCGTGACCTTCCTGCTGCTGGACAGGCCCGGCCGGGCGCGGGGACGCTGAGGGCTGCAGTCCTGGAGGGCCCTGGCTTTGGTCGTGTGCAGCGGTCAGTCCTGTTTGCTGTGATCCTTGGTGTCCTCCTCGTCTGTGTACTCCGACGGCTCCTCCCCCGGCTTGAGGAGCCTGCCCACGTAGTCGTACTTCTCTGAAAGACACCGAGAGGAGGTCAGGCGCGCTGGGCCGCACCGCAGCCGGCACCCGCGGGCGCAGCCGGGCGGGGCTCGCACAGGCCCTGGAGACGCGCCAACCAGGCAGCAGCCGGCCGCCCAGCAGCTCCCTGACCTTGAGTGAGGCGGGCTGAGGCCGAGCTGGCACCCAGGGACTGTCCAGCTGTGTCACACCTAAAGGGCTGAGGTGACGTGAGAGGCAGGCGCGCTGCTCCGGGCTCCGGGGGGCAGGGCCTCCGTGGGGGGCGGGGGTGTGCATGGCGTCAAGCCTCCGGGCAAGCAGCTCCAACCGGGGAGTCTTGGGGGCCAGTGGTCCCCAGGAACAGCCACGCCGCGCCAGAAGGCCGTGGTCCTGCCCGTCCCCGCCCCGACCGCGACGCACCTTTGAACTGCATCTCCCACTCGCGGACGCTCTCCATCTGCACGGCGCTCAGGTCCGAGAGGTCGTCGTACTCCTCCCTGAGCGCGTCCTTGTCCAGGCAGAAGGTCGCCAGGCCCCGGGACGCGTCCCTGCCCGCGAAGATGCCGTAGGGGCCCGCTGGGGAGAGAACGGACACACTCAGCTCCCCGACCGCGCTTGGGTGTGGCCGCCGCTCCTCAGGCGCGGCTCCCTCCCGGACGGCTGCAGGGAGCTGCTTGGAAACCCGGTTTTGGCCAAAGCACAGCTTTTTGGTGAAACTTTTAGTATGAAATTTCAGTTTCTTTAGATACCCCCCAAAGTGCACTGGAAGATGGAAGCCGGAGGACTGCAGAAGGGGGGTTGCAGGATGGCGCTCGCAGGAGCCGTGCTCTGGCATCACCCCGAAGCCCACAGCTGCCCTGGGCTGCACCCCGAGGACTCGCTGTGGGCCGGTGCGGACCCCTGCGCTCCACGGGGCGGCACCGCCTGCTCCCGCACGACCCCGCCGGCCCGCGCGCAGTCAGTCTCCCACGAGCAGACGCACGGCCGCCTGGAAGCGGCGAACGGCCCCCGCTCTCGCCGGGCACAGGCGGCCCGCGCCCAGCCCCCGGGGAGCAGCCCGCCAGCCCTTCCCCCACTGCCCGTCTCGAGGGCCGTGCCGGCGCCAAGGGGCGCGTCTCCACCTGCGTCGCACACTCCATCACAGCCCCAGCAGGGAGACTCCACATGTGCCCCTTGCCAGCCCCTCGCAGCAGGCGGCACCCCACCGGCGCCCGAGGAACACGCACTCCAGTTGTTCAGACAGACTAACAGGAGTGAGCCAGCGAAGCACCACCGCCAGGGAGCGCCAGGGAGCTGGCCACACCCTCGCGGACGGACACTGCACAGCCACGGACGCCCACGCGGGACCGAGAGACCCCCGGAAACTAGCTCTGCCTTTCAGAGTGAACACACGTGGTCTGGAGCACCGGGGAGAGCACAGACCAAACAACAGTGGCGCCATTTCTGGGTCGGAGGGGAACGTCTCCATGTAACTGGTAAAGCCCTGTTGTTTAAAAAGTGGTTTTTATAATAAAAATCTTCCTACAGTTAACTGCGTTTTCATCTAACCACGTAATGTTTTCTGTTTAAAATGCTCTTTTAAGAATACACGCTAATAAGCAAGATCTCCAAAATAGCAATTTTACAAAAGAAACGGTTTCATTCCCGAGTCTGAGAGCATTCTATACAAGACAGAGGTAAGCTGGGAAAATGATCTTAAAGTCACAACTGCGGGTTTAACTATCGGTGTTCACTATTTTCGAGACACGTTAACTCCCCCAGGGAAGGGGCGCAGCCAGCCCGCAGCGCTCGGAGGCCGGGCTGCCTCGAGGGGGCACAGAGGCCACGGGGCCGCCCCGCTTCGCCTCCCAGCAGTAGCAAGTCAAGCACAGAAGGGGAAAGAAAACAGAGGAGGCCGTGAAAGCCAAAAGCAAGAGCTCCAGCTCTTCAAAGCATTTTCTGGCACGTCCCTTGGCTCCTGAGGCCAGGCTCGGGGACACGGTCACGGACGGCAGGGCAGGCGCCTGTCTGCTGCCCTCAGCCCTCGGCAGCGCCCCAGAGAGGCACCGACAGGTGAGAATGGGCGCGCCGCCAACCACCGCCCTTGCGGGGCCGGGCGTTTCAGGGAAGGCCAGTAGGACGCTGCGGCGTGAAGGGGCAGCCTGGCCCGGGAGGAAGAGCCCGTCCACTGGGACACGGCGGGGCCAAGGCCCGAGACTGCGGCCAGGCCCAGGGAACGTGCCTCCTTCAGCCGCCGCCGGCCAGAGGCCCCTGGAGCGGGGCAGCCAGCCCCAGCACGGCCTCCGCTTCTAGAAGGTGGACCTGCTCCCGGAGGGGTGCGCGAGCCCCTCCAAGCCAACGGCGCGCGTGCCTGCCGCGAGCGGGCTCGCCCCACGCAGCACCGCCTCGCAGGGCCTGGGCGCAGCTGTCCTGTTTCCCAAGAGCCGGAGCGGGACAGGCGCCCCGGGGCACCGCACCCCGCGCCAGGCCCGGCCATGCTGACCCGCCAGAGACCCGCTGCGGTCTGGACGGAGGCGCAGGCGGAGGGTGACGTCCCTGCGGGCCGGGTCATGTATCACCCCAATGGGGTCACAGTTCCGGGAGACTCCTGCCTTGGGGGCCCAGCCGCCCGGCCGCAGAGACGTGCCCCACTTCCACAGCGACTGTTTCAGCACGTGACTCGGGCGGGGACCTCGCCTCAGAGACACGGGAGGGACTGAGACGCGACCTGCGCAGCCCCCGGTGGAGGCGGCCCCTGTGGGGAGCGCAGCGGGCAGGGGGCGCAGGCCCAGGGGCGGGGCGCGCATGGCGGGGATCCCAGGAGGGAGCGAGGACAGACGCTGGCGTGTGCCGCCGAGGCGCAGGGGACGGCGCCGGCGCGTGCTGCTTCCTTCCCGGCCTGAAGACGTCCTCTCGGAGACCGGCTCTCACTCGGCGACGCTGACCGACACGCGGCGCTCCGGCTGCTCGCTCCGAGGACGCAGGAGGTCTCAGAGCCCCGGCGCCCGCTTCTCCCCGGGCAAGGGCCTGGCCCAGCGGGGCGGCCGACCTGGAAGCGGCAGCCTGGCGCCGGAAGCCCCACCCTCAGGACCCTCCGAGGCCCGCAGCAAAGTGGGCGGGACTCTCCGGACTCCAGCTGGAGGCCACTGGCGGGGTCCCGAGCGCTGACCGGCTCCGGAGGGGCGGCTGCGGGGCAGGGGCAGGACGCCCGCCGGCGGCAGCGTCTGTGGGCACAAAGCCCAGCGCTGGGCCTGTCCACACCTTAAAGCAGTGATTTCTAACGAAACCAACCACCCAAGCCACGGAAGTATTAATCCACAGATGATCTTCGAGTGCAAAAAGCCGTCTGGCCATACAAACTCAGCCTCCCAAAGGACACACTGAATACAAGCCCCAGGCTTCCCAGGGGCACTGAAAAAGCCACAAAAAGGCAAAGGCAAGAACCAGGAAGCACATCTGCAGCCCAGGCCGAGCCTCTGCTTGAAGGCACCGGCGCTGGGAGAGGCGGGTCACAGCCCACCCCGCTGAGGACACGGCGGGGCGCGGCTCCAGGGTCCCCCAGAGGGGCGCGGGGCCCAGCACCTGAGGAGGACCAGAGGCGCAGCACCTCGGGGAGCGAGCCCCTCCTGCGACACGGAGGCGGCATCGAGGCACCCCAGGCCGCAACGGGCGTGCGGCCGGGCCCCGGGATTCTGCTCGAGGAGGAGCCCGCCTGCGAGGGGCGTGCGGCTGCTCTCCCCATGCCCGAATCCCGGGGCCTCCGGGCGCTGCTCGGCGACACCCCTTCCCGCGGCGTCCGCAGGGGAGCTGGGGCCCCGCACCCCGCTCAGCACGCAGGTGCTGGCCGAGGGCCGCGGCCACTGGGAGACAGACTCTGCGGTCCCCGGCGCCGACACAGACGGGGCTCCCCGCCTGCTGCCCCGCCAGTGAGGGGCCACGCGCCGCACGGCTCCAGGGTCTGGCGGGCGGCGTCCGGCCGGCGTCTGCTCCCCCGCGGCTGGCCCACACGAGACGACAGCCGGGGAGGACGTGCGCCATGGACCGGGCAGCTCGCGGGCGGCCACCAGCCACGCGCGGCGCGACGGCCCCCACGCGCCACCCTTCGTGCTCCTCAAGCCCAAAGCGGCACCTCTGCGGCTGGCCACAGGCAGCAGCATAAGGCGAAGGTGGTTTCTCCGGCGCCCCGGCGGCCGGGCCCCGGAGTCCCAGCAGGACCCTCCGCGGCCGACACCAGGAGCCTGTCCTGCAGCAGCAGGAGGGGGCACCGCCCACCCACTGCCCGCCAGGCCCCGGGCTGGCACAGGGGGCACCTGCGGCTGGTGCCGGCTGCCGCGGCCCGGTCTGTGCCACCACTTGTCAGCACGCTGATTTTAAGGACCTGCACTCTAAGACCGCGGGACTGAAAAGAAACGTTTCTTCAACCTCACAAGCTCTGACACCAGGCCCCTTTCCTGCACCGGGCGGCCGCTGGCCGGGCACGGAAACCAGCTTTCACGGCACCATTAGCTCATCCCCCCAGCTACCGAGACGAGGACTGCTGCTTCTGAGGAGCCTACGGAGGAGCTTGATCCGAGAGTGAGAGTGAAAATCAAACTCCAAGGAACCTGTGTGGGCTCCAGAGCCAGCGCTTTGGCTTCGGGACCGTTGGAAAGTGCCCCCCGCCTGTCACTGAGAAATGCCAGCCCGGCCCAGGCCTGCGTGGCATCTGGCCGGTTAGGTCCTCCAGTGATAAAACGCCCTGAACGCCCCACCAGGCGGCCGACGGACGGGCAGCAACCACACGCGGAGCCAGACCGGCCGCCCAGCGGGACCCTGCACCCGGAGCTGCGCCCTGGTGGTCCGGCGCCGCACGCAGGTCACCGCACGCCACCCGTCTCACCTTCACTTCCAATTTCTGCTGCAGAACACTTGCCGCCGGAGCCTGCCAAGCTGTCTGTGACCGTCTCCCAGTTATCTTCAGAGTGGGGAGGCACCGGGCGCAGACAGGCCGGCAGGCCGCCGGGAGCGCCCAGAAGCCCCGACACCCCACGCCCCGTGGGATGGCCAGGTGCTCGTCTCGCATCAGCGGACGCAAACTCCAAGCAGGGACAAGACGCTACTCAAACCCCCCACTAAGAATAAACGACTTACTCTGGCCCATCTCCTGAACACCGTACTTTGGTCCTCTCTGCCCCACATGCGCCTAGGCCGGCATCAGCGTTTCGGCTGCTCTGGGCCGGGCACATCTGGCTCCGTCTGCGGAGACCCAGAGCAGGCTCTGCAGCGCCATGCGCCCCGCTGGGCCGGCTGAAGAGTGTCTACGGCAGCGGCAGCAGCAGCAGCAGCAGCAGCAGCAGCAGCAGCAGCAGCAGCAGCAGGCCTGGAGACACCGGCAGGCGGACACCCAGCGCGCTGGTCGAGCCAGGCAAGCAGCAACACCCCCAGCCCCTCCAGAGTCTGGCCAGCAAGGCTGAAATCCCAAGTGCGCATTTGCAAGTGTCAATAAAGGGCCATCAAATCCAGGAGGAAACCAGCCTTCTAGAGCCGCCCGCCCAGGCCCGAGGCCCGACGGCCTCTCTGGAACACCAGGTCAGCCTGGTCTCTGCCTTGACTGGCCTCTCCGGGCCGCGCAGGGCATGACTAAGGCGAGCCCCAGTGGCCCGCGTTGCTCAACTGGCCTGCGCACCAACAGGTCCCGCCGGAGTCGACCAAAGTTTATTAGCGTGGCCTGGACCTTGCGCTCCGCGTGCGGCAGGGTGAAAGGCTCGCAGCCGCCACGCTGGCCACACAGGCCGTGTCTGGCGCAAGCCCCGCGCCCTGCGACGGCCACGACCCGCGCGGCGGCGGACGGGCCGGGCAGTTTCTCGCCGCCGGCGCAGCACGCGATAAGGCGCTATCGGCGCGCCGCCCGCGCGGGAGCAGGACGCGACGGCCCCGCAGGCCTCCGGGCGCGGGCGGGCGGCCAGGCCCCGGCCCGGTGGCGCCCCGCCGCCCGCCGCCCGCCGCCCCCGCCCGCCGGGCCGGCCGCTCACCCGGGCCGTAGAACTTGCTGCCTTTGGTCACGTCGAAGACTTTGCCATTGACCGCGAGCAGGATGCGCGGCGTGCGCGCGCCGTCGTACTGGCGCAGCTGCTCCAGGCTGAAGTCCCGCTTCTTCATGCGCGGCAGCGCGGCGGCCGGCCCGTCCTCGGCCGCGCCCGGCCCCGCGCCCCGGCCCCGCCGCCCCCAGCGCCGCCACAGCCGGTAGGCGCCCAGCAGCAGCAGCGCGGCCAGCGCCGCGTGCAGCAGCGTCTCCCCCGCCGCCGGCAGCGCCGCCCACGCCGCCGCGCCGCCGCCCGGGCCCTCGCCGCCGCCGCCGCCCGCGGCGCCGGGCCTGTCAGCCCCCTCGCCCGCCGCCATCACTGCCGCCGCGCCGCCGCCCCGCCCCCGCGCCGCCCCGCCCCGGCCCGCCCCCGCGGCCGCCGGCCAATGGCGCGCGCGCAGGGGCGGGGCCGGGCCGGCTCGCGATTGGCGGCCGGCGGGGTCGCGTGGTCCGCGCGCGCCCCGCCCCCCGCCCCCCGCCTCCCCCCGGGGCGGCGGGGCGGGCCGGGAGCCGACGCCGTGCGGCCGCGCGCGCGCAGGACGGGGCGCGGCCACGGCGCGTGCGCGGGCCCGCCGCGCCACGCGCTCTCCTCGCCGGCCCCGCCCCCGACCCCGTGCGCGTGCGCGGGGCCGCCTCCCGGGGCCGCGGGCGGGCGCTGCGCGGGGCTCCCGGGCGCGGGCGCGGGCGCGGGCCGGGCCGCGGCGTCGGGCCCCGCTCGGGTTAGGGTCTGGTCTCGGGGCCGAGACTCTGGCGGGCGCGGGGGGCCCTGACGCCGAGCAGCGCGGCGGGCGGCTCGTGGGCCCGCCGGGCCCTGGCGCCGCTCCAGCCTCGCGTCCGGCCCTGCGCGCTGGCGCCCCTGGCGCGGGCTCCCCCGTGCCCGCCTTGCAGCTCCTGAGGGTGGGCAGTGTCCCTCGGTGCAGGTGCAGGCGAGCCCGAGGGCTGGCTAGGAAATCCGGGGGTGCCGTTTTGACTCAGCAAGGTCTGGAAACGGGTGGCCGTGTTCGGGGTGCAGGGAGAGGTGTGGACTCCAAGGACCAAGTGACAGGATGAGGCCCGGGAGGTCAGCCCAGGCCCTCCCTGCAGGGCGGGGTGCGCAGTTGGGGGAAGCGGTTCGTGGGCCTCGTGTCTGGAGTGAGGAGCCCGGCTGGGCTCCCGTGGGCCAGGAGAGGCCAGAGGCCACCTGAGCTGCTCTCCCCCGCCCCCGGGGGCATAAGCGGTGCTGACTTCCCAGTGAAACTTTATTTATGGAAACTAAAATGTAATGCCGTTTTGGTGTCAGGAGGGTTAGGGTTAGGGTTAGTTGCGTCCTGTGGATTTCATTAAAAAAGGCCATTTTTTCCTCTGGAGGTGTGGAACACGCACCGCCGCCCTGGAGTCCCTTGGCACCGAGCAGGGGCTGAGTGGGAGGAGGCAGCCGCCCCGCTCAGGCCTGGAGCTCTGGCGAGAAGGCGGACCAGGGCAGCAGGCAGCCCCGCCCGGCGCGTCTCGGGCCCGCGGCCCGCCGGCGTTTATCTGGCCCTGGCAGGACTGGCAGGCTGGGCGCTGCCATCTCGTCCTTCCGCCCAGTGCCGTGCCAGCGGCTCACCCAGGCGCCCGGCCGTGTGGACGACACAGACATCCCCCGAGGTGGCTGGCGGGCCCCGCCTCACCCCGCGGGCTTGCCTGGGCCGTCTGGGAGGGCTCTGCACTGGGGCCCCTCCGCGTCGGCCTCCGCACAGGAGCTGTCCGCCCTTATGGAGTCCTCCGAGCAGCGTGTGTCCTTCCGAGCCTCCAGCTGGTCTGGGGGGCGCCCCGTGCTTTCCCCGCCTCGGCCTGCCCCGCCATCACCCCCGCACCCAGACCTGGCGGGGGTGCAGCTGTTTGGGGCTCGCCCCGTCCTCGCGAGCAGCTTCTCTGCTCCGCAGCGAGCCCGCGGCCAGGCCCCTCCCCCTGGCGAGCACCCGGCCTCCGACCCAGGGGCCCTCCGCTCGTTTCCCCAGGGATGTCCACCTCCCGGGCACCCCTGCCCCACAGCCCGGCCTCGCCCGCTCTTCCTGACCGTAGTCCCCGAACCTGCCCTTTGGGCCCTGGCCACGCAGGGCCTCTCTCCTGCCTCCTCCCCCCTCCCCTCCCCGCGGCCAAGGCCGTCTCCGAGCTGCCGCCTCTCCTGCGACGCTCCACGTGTCGCGTGCTGGCCCTCGCTGTTCCTCTCCAGGGAGACCGCGGCCCCACCTGGACACGGGCCGTGGCCCCACAGGCTCCCTGACCCGCGGCTGGAGGGCCTGTGTGGCTCCCGCGCTCCCTGAGCAGCCCCGCGGCCCCCCGCTGCCCCTCCTCTGCGGCTGAGGTTGGAGGCGCAGCGCCGCGCTGCTCCGGGTGGCAGAGCCCCCTCGCGCGCCCCGGGCTCCTCACGCAGCCGCTTCCCGGCGACCTCTGCCCGACGGCGCAGCCTCTGTGATGCTCACAGGCAGGCGCGGGGCCTGTGTGAAGCAGCCGCGGCCGGCTCGGGCAAGCAGAGGTCAGCGCTGTCGCCCTTGGGTCGGGGGGGCGTTTCCGTGCGTCAGGATCAGCGGAGCAGCTGCCAGCCCCGCCTGCGCTGGCCGGGCCAAGCTGGCTGGCTCGGCAGTGGGCAGCGCGACCCGGTCTGCACCCGTGGACGGCCGGGCCCGAAGCAGTGCCGCCGCACCCCCAGACGAGGTCTGTCCGCGGGGGCGTCCCCGAGCTGGGTTGGGGACACCGACTGGGGCTCACTGGGGAATCCCCCTCAGGCCTTGCCAGAACCGGGGGCTCAGTAAGTAGTTCTTAAATAAGAGACTGTTTCTCGCCATCCTGTTGTTTCTCCGTTTTGGGGAAAACACGTCTTTCCCATCAGGTGTGCCTGGGAGCCTGGGGGCCGTGTCCGCCTCCTGCTGGCTCAGCAGCGCTGCCCTCCCGCCCGGCTGGGGGCCGGCCGCCCGAACGGTGCCCTGCTGCTCGGCTGCTGCCCGGGGTGGCCTGGGGCCCTGGCCTGCTCCCTGGGGCAGGCAGGGAGCTGGGTTCACTCCCAGGGAATGCGAAGCTGGGCTCGAGCGCTCATTCACCGCACAGCAGGCTTTGCCGTCGGGCGTGACTGATTCTGGGCTCTGCCCACGCAGGCGGGCGCCGCGGCTGCAACTTGGAGGAGCAGGATAATTGCCCTGCACGCTGCGCTCCCTAGCCCGGCGGAGGACGCCTTGGGCCCAGATCCAGGTGTCCGGTTGAGATCACTTGACCTTCCTGTTTTGGTGTGTGTGATATGCTGTGAGTGTGAGTGTGTGTGTTGCGTGATGTGTATGGTGTGTGTGTGTGTGTGTGTGCTGTGGTGTATGTGATATGCTGTGAGTGTG
>PVIJ01022135.1:0-16860 GCA_004024925.1 Scalopus aquaticus
GCCACCCCACTCCCAACAGCTTCTTCACAGTGTATCTGGCACCTCAGTGCTTCTCAGCCTTCCCTTCTCCTCCAGGTGGTGTCTCATCCTCCAGCTCATCACCAAGTGACTTGAGAGGAGCAGGGAGGCTCAGGACTACGGCTGTGTCCAACCAGGCAGTGTCACCTTTGCCCTCATTGTCAGCCAAAGCAATCACAGAGCCTCCTGGATACAAGGGGGTGAAGAAACAGAGTTCTCTCTTCAAGGGGGTAGGGGGACAAAGCCACACTGTGTGACCCTCAGGACAGAGCCAGTATGGCAGTCTGGGCAGCAGACAGGGTAGGTAAGAATGGGGGCATATTCTGAGGGAGAGCTGAGGAGGATGGAGGGCACTGGTGGTGGGGAAAGAGGAGAGGTGAACTAACTTGAGGGTGTGGGAAGCTGCGGTCACTGAATTTGGGGTTGAATGGATGGGTGACAGAAAAGGGCTCTGAAGTCTTCCCAAGCTTGGGCTTGGTCCCTGTCTTAACTCTGCCTTTTACTTTCTGATATGTTGACCCCTGTGCTGACCCTGGAGGGACTCCCCCTCCCAGAGAGAGTGGAGGACTCACCTCCGAACTTGCTCTTTCGGTACAAAGCAGTCACCTCCCGAGCCCCCATGTGTCACCTTCTCTCTGGGGCTCTCCCACTCCCCCTTGCCCTCATCACCCAGGGCCAGGTGCCAGGCAACCAGGGGCTGCACTGGCACCCCAGAGCCCATCGAAGTTATCCAGCCAGCCCATACTGAGCCTGCACACCTTGTCTGGCCCGTTCCTTCCTGCGGAAACCACCATGAAGGCCTCAGTCTCCTGCCTCCCCCAGCCTCTGGGGTGGTGCTGGGGTTCCCGGTGTGCAGCTCCCCAGTCCACGCGCCACACCCTCCCCTCCTGGGATCTGTGAGCATAACAAGCTGTGTTTTCAGTGGCAGTCATCTCCTGGTCTGCAGGCCTCCCAGCCTGTATCATAATGAAGCCTACATCTGACCGTAATCACAGGTCGAGGCGCCCTGGCTGTGCATGGGAGGGGCGACCTTTTCTCTCCACCAACCCGCTGCCTTCCTTGGCTTCCCAGAGTGGAAGAGAAAGGGCAGAGAGAGCCCAGGCTTGTGGGGTTCAGTCTGCCCATCCCCTGCCACCCACACCTATCCGTTTCTCCCAATTCTGTGGTGGGAGTGTTCCCATGGCAACTGAGTGACAATGGCCAATCCCCTTCTCCAACAGGTGGACTCAACTGAGAATCGAAGGCTACAGAGGGGCTGGATGGTTGTTTCTCTTAATTAAAAAGAAAACAGGCGACCCTATTTCCATCTCCATAAAGAAGCATTCCAGGAGAAATGGCAGAGAGCCTGTCTGTGTTCTCCCATGTCTGACACAACGATTATCTTCTTCTCTCCGGGGCCCATTCTTTTAATTATTTGTTCGCTGGACATCCCCGCGTCACCCACTGTGGCCGCCTTGTGAGTGCTCGCCGCGGCAGGGTGGGGTGACCTTGCATGGCGCCTTCCCTGGGGTGCTCTGTCTCGAGGTTTGGGGTGGTCCGGGGCTGTCACAGAAGGGCGCAGGCTGGGTGCTCCTTACCTGCAGCTGCTGAGCACAAAGGGGCGGCCCCAGCCAAGGAGGGGTGTCCAGGAACAGGGCCAGGTCCAAACATGCCAGGAGTGAGCGTGCTGCGGCCGGGCTGCCAGCGCCGTGGGAGGGTGACCGAGGGTGCAGCCAAGTCGGGGCGCCAAGTCGCTGCGGGTGGCAGAGCTGGGCGAGCGAGCGGCCAGGCTGGGTGGGAGCCTGTGGCCAGCTGCTCCCAGGTTATATTTAGCCGCTGCTGCCCAGGACGGCAGGGCAGTGGGGCACCCTGGGCTGAGGCGCCATACGCTGCCTAAGTGGTTCTGGCACGGGGGTGTTGATGCTTTCCCATTTGGGGGGGGCGTTATTTAAAAATGTGTCCATGAGGCCAAAAGGAAGGAGGGAGCTGCTGGAGAATAAAAGAGACATCCAAGCCGCACAAGACCAAGCCCAGCAGGTTGCCCTGTGCGTGTCCTTACCCAACAAACCTCCAAAAAGTGAGCTGAGGACAGTTGGGACATTTTGAATATGAGTTGAGAATTAAAAGATATTCAAGAATTATTCATTCTGTTGGGCAGGATGATATTACGATTAGATTTTTTTAAAGTCCTTATCTGCTAGAGACACAAATTAAAGTGTTTATGGGCAAAATGAAATGATGTCTGGGAGTTACAGGACTCAAAAGGGGTGTGTGTGTGTGCGCGCGCGCGTGCTTGTTGGAGAGGTGAAACAAGGCTGGCTGTGAGCTGAGGGCCGTTGATGCTGCGGTGGCATGAGGACCGTTACCCTCTTTCTCTCCTGTGTTGGTTTGACATTTTCCATGATAAAATGCGAAAAAGCGCTTCAACCTGTATATTCCTGTTCATGGCACTTCTCTCTCCTTTTGTTTGTGAGGAAGCCTTCCCGGGGGTGGGGTTCTTGATCCAGAGCCTGGACATGCTCTCCCACTCTGGACATGCTGGACGTGGGGTTCAGGGGGCCGTGGCTTGGGGCGTCTGGTCACCGACTGGGCCACCTGGCTGCCCCTTATTCCAGATTCCCCTAATTCTGTAGGTGCAAGATATCAACGTTTTTGTCATTTCCTTTCTGGCTCTTTGATACGAGGGAGGTGAAACATTTGCTTCGGGCTAGTTCCTCTCTGCATTTTCTCCTGGATCCTGGACCTGCACACATCTGCCTATGGGATCTTTTTATGGACAAATACTTGTAACCGACACATGATAATGACTATCTGCCCCTTGGGTACAAGTGCTTCCTAGTCTTTTTCAGTTTCTGATGTCCAGAGAGTTTGGGGGTTGATGTGATTAATTCTGTTATTCCCTTTATTCATTTCATTTGCAAGACGGGCATTAGTCCTTTGGCGTATCTGCCAAGGCTACTGCCACAGGGCCACTGGGTCATCTGTGACGGTTTGCCCACTCTCAGCTCTTTAATCTCTATAAAGTCTGACGATATTTATCATGCGTAGATTCTTTACTTCCCCTGAAATTCATTTCCAGATGTCTCGACATGGGCTCATAGATCCTTTCTCCCTCGCGCTATTTAGTCTTGATTGATGAATGATGAGCCTCCCGACCCCGGGCATCTTTTGGGGTCCATGGCAAGGACTTCTCTGGCCTCACCTCTTTGGGGGCCCTGCTCCCCAGTGTTTCTGTCACTGTGCATTGGGGCGTGTCCTGACCTCTGACTATTCTGCGGTTTGTGACCAGGCCCCTCACACCTTGATGTTGCTCCCCCACCTCCCGTGACCCCAATGCTGGACTGGAGTTAGAAGTCTGGGCTGAGCCACCACCCTGCCCCCAGGTGGGTGTCTGGGCCTCACCTGTGAGAGGGCAGCACGTGACTTGTCACGCAGGTGAGATGCCTGCGCAGAGGTGCTCATCACACACTTGCACTTTGAGATTTTAAAACCCGGGGGTAGTCAAGCTTGCCACTGGGCGGACTTGGGGGGAGTGTACGGCGTTGCCGTCACCCCTCTCGGCAGGTGCTGGGAAGACCCTGATGGCAGCGCCCGCCAGCCTGCAGAGCTGTGAGTCGTTACGCGCTCAGGTGCGGGGCACAAAGGCACCTTGTACCCGTGTGGCCATAGCCATCCGAGGCGGCCCGGTTTCCATGGTTACCTCCTCAGGATGAGGTCACCTTCTGGCTCACAGGCTGGGGAGCACCCAGGCACTCTGCCAAGGAGGCCCTTCTGGCATGTGGCCAGCAGCGGGACTGGCCGCAGGTGGGGGTGGGCTGGGCTGCAGGTCTGGCCTGGACAGAGGGTGGGGCCGCGGACACAGGCTGGGGTGTCTGCGCTGAGCCGGAGATTCCAGCTTACCCAGGCAGGGTCACTGATGGAGAAGGTCAGCGCTGGTGTCCAAGACGCAGACTCCGAGCAAGAATGAAATGCGCCAGAAGACAATGGGGAGGTGCCCGTGGGGGACAAGGGGAAGGAAGCAGGAGCAGGGGGAGGAGGTGACAGTGCAGGAAGGAGCTGTGGGTGCATCTGCCTAAAGTCGCTTCCCAGCTGAGTGCCCTTCGGAGGCCGCTGCCTCCCTGAGCTCCAGCCTGCTCCTGGGGGTAGAGGGAGGAAGAGCCCAGAGCCCCTCCCACCGGCCAGGCGCGGCGTGGGGGAGACAGCACCCCTGAAAGTGCCCCGATGCCGTCTCCCCCAAGCTCCTCCCTCCCCTCCGGCTCCCAGACCCCCAGGGCCGGAGCCTGGGCCCTCCGTGCCAGGTGACGGCCCCCCCACCTGCGCAGCTGCCCCTCTGCCGGGACTCGCACGCACGCTAGTCTCATGCGGCGGGGAGGGCGGTGCTCCCCGCTCCTCTCCGGGGCGGGCTGAAGTGTGAGGGATTTATGGGACGACGCTGGAAATGAAAAGCGATTCAATCCAATCCCAGGGAGGCAAGAGGCTTCCCGGCGCCTCACTAAGTGGGTCTGGAGCAGTGATCAGCGTTGCAAATCTACTAGCCCGCGCAGCATCTGGGGCCGCCGCGTGCAGGAACCGGTGGGGTAGGGAGCCAGGAAGCTGGCGCGGCCCGCCGGCTGCTCATCAATTAAACTCCTCTCCGTTTAATTAAGACATAAAACATCACCCTGCGTGTGTGCAAGGGGGCCGGACACCCGGGGACGAGGCAGCTGCCACAGCCGCCTCCCCACCCCCAGCCCCAGCTCCGCCCAGCGGCAGATACCAGTAGGGCCAGGGGGCGACTGGCCAGTCACACCGCCTGCCTTCCTGCTGGGACGCGGTGTCTGCTCGCATACCGCTGGTGACAGTAAGCTCACTACCTCCACCCGAGCCAACCCAGGGAGGGTAGGGTGGCCCAGTGGTCAGGGCAGGGCCTCGGACTGGCTGCCTGGGATCAGACTATTGAGCAATTCTTCACCTCTCTGTGCTGCAGTTTCTCCATGTGGACTGACAGGAAGGGTCTCTGCTGTGTAGGGGGTTGAGTGGGGCAGTGCTCCAGGCGCTCGGAGCCGAGCCCAGAGGGCAGATACTCCCTCTGAATCTCGGGGGGCGGGGGGCACCCCCCAGCCTCTGTTCCCGCTGAGGCCCCTCCTGTGTTACTATGCTGCAGCCCAACGCCAGCAGTCCACCCCCTGGACTGGTCTGAGGCCGGGATCCATTGCCATTGAACTCACACTTCCACACCCACTCAAGGCCCAGCACGGGCACAAGTTTTCTAGATGAATGAAAGAGCCAATACATGAATGAAATGAATTCTCCCTTCTGGGGCTTTTTAAGTCTTAGAGAGTAAGACAAAGGAGGATGAGATGCTAGAAAATCGCCAGTCGGCATCAGGCAAGCCAGGTACAAGTCCAGTTCCTTCACGAGGCCCTTACATCTCTGAGCTTCAGGGTTCTCATTCAACTGGAGCGTTCCCGTCTACCTGCTCCCCTAATCGTCTGTCCAGTATCCCCTCCTGGCCTCTTCTCCCTCTTGTTGGGGAAGACCAGCCATCGTTCCCGAACAGGTGAGAAAGCACTTTCCCTGGCTGGCGGGGGTGACCAAGGCAGACTGACTGCCCAGGGAAATGCCCGCAGGCTCCCCAGGGGCCTGGAGAGCTCACGCCGCCCTCGTCCCCCTTCCTGCTGCGAGCTGGGAGGCCGAGGCCGTGGGCATGGGGACCGAGGCCAGTCCCGCTAGCAGAGAAGGAAGAGAGGTCCCCGACAGCACCCAGCCGCAAGCCAGAGCCAGCGTGTGCTGCCCCCGAAGCCTCTCTGCGTGAGGACCAGGCCTGCCGGGTGGGCCTCCGCAAGCTGGAGCGCTGCTCCCTGGAGTCCAGTGCATCCCAAGCAAACGCGGCAGCCTCTGGTGACACAGCGCCCGCTGGGCACGTACTCCATAGACACGCTGGCCGGGCTGACTGTCCTGACCTGCCCCGTGAGGCTGCCTCTTTCAGAACTGGCCACAGGATGCCTCCGGGACTGGCCAGAGCCCATCAGTGCAAAGACTCATGGGAATGACCCCAGGAGAGCAAGAGCACGGGCTCTGTGGACCGGGCAGGCGCCTCCTCTGGCCTCACTTGGGGACATGTTATGGAAGTCTGAACCTTCCAGCAGCCCCTGGAGATGGGCGTGACTTTGTCCTAAGGAAACGAGAAGGAAGAACATCCGGGCGGGAGCCGCGGATGGGGGTGCCCAAGGCAGTGACACCCCGAACTGACACGTGAGGCCTGGAGAGGAGGAGGGAGAACCAGGTTGGGGCGCAATCTCCATGCCAGGCTTTGCTCTGTAACCAGCATCCCCCAAACTTCCGGCATGGCCTCAGACCCCCTATGCTTTTATCCGCTTCCTATGTTCGCTGCGATTCAGTTCACTTTAGAATATCAAAACAAATGTGTCTGTGGATCCCACAAAACCTACAAAGCAGGTCCCATCTACCATCCCCCCGAAGGGAACTGTGGCCAACATGAGGAGCCCTGCCCCCACAATCCATTCAGCAGCAATCCCAACCTGCCAAGGCCCTGGGCCTCGTGCTGAGCTCGCTCCCTCTGTCAAAAGGGAGATTGACGCGGTTAGAGAGACCTTGGAGACACTGTGGGAGCCAAGCGAGGGACGCCATCCGCAGAGAATTGGAGACTTGACATGTTGCGATGCCTGATTTAAAGCCGGGTCACCACGCAACCCAAGGCGGAGCCACTGAAGACCGGAGCCCTTCGCTGCAGGGATGTGAGCACGAGGAAAATACAGCCGATGAGAACATCGCTGGGGAGGCAGCTTTGACTCACAGAGGTCAGAGAGCAGAGAGCCTCTGCAAGGGGGAAGCCGGGGAAGCGGCCGCCTCCAAGGCAGGTCCTCTGTCTCCTGTTATCTGGGGCCGGCTCTGCCGCCCAGCCAGGTAGGTGTAGACCCGCCTGCAACTTGGGTCTCCCTTCTCCCTGGGTGGACTTTACCCTCCACTGGACAGGCGTGCACACCTGAGTCATGTGGTAACAGGGACTGAGGTGGGGAGAGAGGCCTGGCTGGGTCTCAGAATTGCCATTCTGGACCGTGTCCTTGGGAATAAGCTCCCCAGCATCAGTCTTCCTCTGACCTGCCCCGCTGTGACGGCACAGAGCTGTACTGGGCTGGAGAGGGATACAAGATGCTGCTACCTTTCAAAGCTGGGAAGGAACTGGAGCTCTGGGAACTGGGGGATCTCCGCCCAAGGGAGCACTCTAGACAGACCACTAGAGACCCTTCAAGAATCCTTAATAGCCACAGGGCCCATCACCAAGAGTTCATGCAGTAGACCAAGGAGCATTTCAATGGAAAGCCAGTATTACTGGCCACAAGTAGATGGTACCCATCAGGTAAACACAAGAACAAAACCATGCCACTCACCAGATAATACCTCTCACTGCTATCAGTCTCTATTTGCTGCACTTTAATGTGGCTTCTAAGGAGTTTTCGTTGATATGAAGAAAAGAGACGTTTCAAGGCAACAGCTAACATCACTCAAGATTCTCATCAACAACCAAGAGTGAAAGCAGAACTCTCATAATGACCAGTTTTATGAGCATTTATTTTGGGGTAAATTGCGGCTAATGCATTAACACGAGAAACTGAAACAGGAGGTGCAACTCTCGTGAACAGACAAAATCATCATTAATTGTGTGTGCAGTGGCATCCTTCTGAATAAGTAGAAAATTCATCACAGTTGAAGGGGTTTCTGCAAGGTAGCTGAATGAAAGACAAATCATCACAAATAAACAGCTTCCCTGTAAATGTAAAGTTGCCAGTTAAGAAACTGGAGTTGACACAGAGATAGCCACCCAGAGCCCCCTTCATAAGAACTTGTCACTCCATCTGCTGGGAGTGTGGTCCCCATAAAGTCTTCATGTGACCTTCCCCCAGGGACAGCCTCAAATTCAGAAAGCAACCCCGCAAGGCGACACATGTCGAATGACCCAGGAGGGTGAGGGCCAAAGCTAAGGGGTAACTCTAACCAGCTTCCCCTGAGCCTACATCACAGTCTACCCTCCCTGCCCAGTCCTGTTTCTTTCCCTCTCTCCCACCACATCGGTCCCTGGGAAACTCCACATATATCCACAATGCTATGAAAAATCTTGCCATTCATAATAGCAACAGGAAGTATAAAAGGATGAAGAATCAAACCTTTAATGACTTTCATAAAGAGAATGAGAAACGGGGCAGCAAATGCTGGTTCAGAACAGTCAACCACCAAATGCTAGGAAGGGCACCCCTTCCTGTGCCAAATCCATCCTAATAATGAAATTTGGGGACAATTTGAAAGTGAAAGCGCCACCCCCCTTGCAGAGGCGTGCAAGCAAGGGTCAGCAGATGTGTGATGGAGGCAACGCCATCCTCAACAAAGGGAAAACCATGTCCTAAGAATAGTTAACAGACGAATCTTCAGGAATTTTTGAAAGCTATTATAAAATATATATAAATCGAGACATGATCACTAATACCATCAGAGAGATAAGGATTACTGCTTCATCTATAAAACAAAGATAGAGGGTTATGAAAAAGAACCAAACGGAGATTGTAGACATGAAATATGGACTATTTCATGTCAAAGATGAATAGACAGGCACGTTACAGAACAATGCAGCGCAAGGAGGAAATAGATGGAAAGTATGAAAGAACAGTTAGGGGACATTGAATCTAGAAGTTTCAATATCTATCTAGCAGGGTTCCAGTGTGGAAGGAAACAAGGACTAGATAGGAAGCAATATTTCCAGAAAATTGGACTGAGAACCTATAAAACGGAAGGAATAAATTCATCTTCTCAATGAAGGAACACACTGAATATAGAGAAGAACAAGCCATAAAACTAAGGACTAGACACATCGTGATAAAATTTCATTACACCTAGGATAAAGGCTCAACCCTAATAGGTACCAAAGTAGAAAAATAAAGCCATAGGCTGTCTGTAAAGAATAAGATTCAGATGAAATTAGCAAAGGTAAGGCAAGAAAGGCATGAAACAATATTCTCCAAGTGCTGAGGCCAGTTGCTCACATGTGGACTTCTGCCTTCTTTACCTGCGTGGTGTCAGTGCAGACTGGGAGAGATAAAGTTGTGCTGGGATGTGGAGGTATTTAGATCACCTCCCACCCTCACAGACCTCCCTGAGAAGATCTGCTAAAGCAGGTACTCCAGCAATGATCAAAAATTCAAGAGGGACTTATGGGGGACAAGAAGCAACGGTGAGCAGAAATACACATTAAGGGATGCAGTTTATGGAAACATTGATTTAAAATAGTCTTGGGACATATGAGAACAGTGGAGATGGCTAAAATGATGCCAAGAAAATGGTCTCTGTTGAGAAAGAATAATGGTATTGATTTGCTCAATTAAGAGCAACAACTGAATGCATTAAATGTATCTATTAAAAGATAAAGACTGATGGGTAAATAGCAACGTAAGAAGGGGGTATAGTAGTAGTAGCAAAGGGCAAAATGAAATACAAGGAAAAAACCAACTTAAAGAATCAAAGATAATGGATCAGGCATGTCCTGGAAGGAGACACTTGAAGGGTTAACACAAGAGCAATTAATAAAGTAAAAGTTTATTTACAGAGGTTATTGGTGGGACCAATGGAACCAACTAGAGATGTTGAGGCACCAGGGACTAGCTGGGCAGGCAGATGAGGGAGAGAAGGCTATGTTCCCAGGACCCAGGGGGCAGTTGTGCTTGTGGGAGAGGGGCAGTTGTGTGGTTTCTGAAAAGGCATGCACTACAGCCAGCTCACCCTGAAAGGTACCCAGAACCTGAGCTCACCCTTTCCTGACCTCTGGTTGCCTGGAAGTCAGGAGACGCAGGACATTGAAACCAGTGTCTGGGGCACCAAGTAGAGCAGAAAATGAGATTGTAAACAGAAAATCATCACTGAGACATGCATTTCATACTCATAAAAGGAACAACAGCCGAGAGAATCCAGTGAGCGTAGCCCCCAGTGTATGCAATAACAAACTTGAAAATACATAAGGCAAAGATCATAGAATGATGAGAAATGGGACAAGCTACATTGCTGTCTCACAGAGCACATTGAAATGGCAAGAACATTAGAAATCTTTAGTCTATGATCAAATCAGAAGCAATTAAAAACCATAAAGCAAGATATTATTAATTATATGGAATTAAAGTTTCCAGTGATAACATTGGAGTTCATCAGGAGGGTTGGGAGGAGTGGCAAGGTTGGATTCATTCCCAGAAAGAAAGGGTTCTGAGAGATTTGTGTATTTTGTGTGAAAGACTGTAGGTATTAGTTAACAATAGAATTTAAATAATGTGCTAAATAAAAATTTATTTCTATCTTTATCTAAGCACATTATACATTAGTTCCATGTTACTAATTCTCTATGTACTTGGTTATCTGTCAGTCTCTATTAATTCATTAACCCATTTCTTTTTCTATCAGTATATGTAAATGATTGGGTATTTGTCTGATTTTTAGAACAAATCTCTATGTTTCCACCAGTCATTACCTCTGGGGGTTGGAGAGGCAAGGTTAAGGAAGGTTAAGGAAAAAACAATTATATCTTGTTTCTGAAAGAGACTTGAGTTACGCTGAAATTGAGAGACGGAAGTGAGATGGAGCTAGTGCTGTCATGGTCTAAGATGGTAGCCTGTGAAGCTGGTCACATTGGCACATCAGAAGCCCTCAATTAGGATGCTTTAAAAAAAATGTGTGCTAATAACCTAAAGATAATGACCAGAAGAACAGAATTAAAATGCATAACTTTCAAAGAAAGTGGAGAGGGAAAATGGGACAAAAGGAATTAAATGACCAATGAATATCAGGATGGTAAAAATAGCAAAAGGCACAGTAAAGAGGAAAAAAAAATAAATCAGGAAGAGCAAGTGGATTATTTTCATCTATTAAAAGACAGAGCCCCTCAAATGTGTATAAACTATAAAATCCAGCTCTACAATGCACTCGATCCTGACATCTCCTTCAGAGCCTCCTGTCTATTCTTCCCTAAATGCCATGCTGACTTGTCTGCTACAGCTTTATACGGAGTCTAAAAATCTGGCTGCTAGTGTAAGTTCTCCAACTTTCTTTTTCTGTAAACTTGTCTTGGCTATTTCTGCTTTATACCCATTTAAAATAAGTTTTCTTTGGTGAAGCTGGTGACTCATCAATCAACAGTGAATGTTAAAATGGTGTTTAAAACTGCAAAGAAATTAATTACCAGATTGAAAGATCACACCAAGTGTGTAGCTGAGCAAACCACCATGTAACAAAAACAAATCATAATTACATTCCAATGATATGTCAAAATATGAGGGATGAAGAAACAATACTATTAGTTACCAGGGGGACAGCACTGTAAGGAAAGATCTTCTGATAAAAATCACAGTTCTCAGCAGCAAAAGTGGAGGCAAGAAGTTAATTAAATATTATTTTCAAAGTGCTAAGACCAAGTAACTCCGAACATAGAATTCTATACTAAGACAATTGGTAAATCAAAACTGAGAATGAAATAAATTGCACCTCTGTTCCCTGTCTCTGCACGTCCCGCTCCCAACTCCCCTCTCCCCACAGTGGCTGAGACCCATCATATTTATCTAAAAGCCATTTCCTCCAGGAATCCTCCCCGACCCCTTTACTCTATGATGAGATCATTTTCACATCCTGCTAATAATCCCCCTCTCTCAACAAGCCTTTAATTCAATTTAGTTAGCTTTCATTTCGGGGATAAGCAGATGACCCAGTCAAGCCACTCTGGATTGAGTTTACTTCTATGGTTGAATCACAGGGAGCAGCCCATTTGACGAGAACTCCTTGGAGCCCAGGCACCCTAATCTTGTACTTTCCTATAAAAGAGCCAGTCTGGGGGCCTCCCCAGTGGCACAGTGGTTGAGTGCTGCGCTGTGGAGCTGTCGGCAGCGGCGACGTGAGTTCGACGCCAGGCCAGGGAGAATCCCACATGGCGCGGCAGACCTCTCCTGCCTCGGCCGCTGCTCCTCTCAGCAGTGTATTTTTGATCTGCCTGTTCTGCTCCCTGCTCTGTCTCTGGTGAACCCTCTCACTGCCCCACGCCTCTGGCCTGTACCCCAGCTTGTATGTATAAATAAAAAAATAAATAAATCTTTAAAAAAAAAAAAAGCCAGTCTGGAATGTCAGAAGATCCATGAAACACAGAAACCTCCTCTGCAGCTATGCCTTGGAAACCAGAGACCTCTTCAGAGAGCATTTCAGCTGCTACTGCCAAAGCCTCAAGTGTTCCAGGGACTTCTCTGGAGGGAACATTCTAGGAAAATCAAGTATGTCTCAAAAAAGAACAAATTTAGTCTGATGGCTTTGGGTCCATCTTTGCTTGATGTAGACCTCACCCCAGCCACCCTGTGATCTCTCCTCTTTTTCACCCTCATCCCTTCCTTTTGTTTTTTTTAAGATTTATTTATTTATGCATACAAAAACTGGGTGTGGGGGTGGTGAGAGGATTCACCAGAGGCAGAGCGGGGAGCAGAACAGGCAGATTTACTGAAGTGCACTGCTGAGGGTAGCAGCAGGTGAGGCAGCGGGCCATGTGGGAAGCTCCCTGGTTGGGGATCGAACTCGTGCTGCAGTGGCTGCGGATAGCTTCACACTGCTGAGACTTAACCTGTAGAGCCACCAGGGAGGCCCTCACCCCTTCCTTCTTTATTCAGCAGTCGAGCAAGCCTAGAGGTTTCCTTACATACCAGGACCTCTCTGCAATCTTCCCTTTCTGGAATCAAGCCACCGGGGTGAAGGACCCAGCCCCCTTGCCGGGAGCTGAGCCTAGAGCCAGGCTAGAACCCTGGATTAATATCTCCCTGCAGTCTTCACTGGAGACCCAGCTCCTAAGAATTTTGCCCCAATCTCCACCTCTGGAGTCCCAGATCTAGGCAATCTGAAGCCCCACCTGAGACACACTTAGGGTGTCAGGGTCCTAGATTTACGGGTCAAAGGGAACGGGACTTTACATTTTGGCAGGGATGTATTTTTCCATTTCGTTTTTACATTATTGGCAAATTGAACCCAAAAGAATAAACAAAGTAGCTCCTGGAGCAACAAGTCAGCATGTGTTTTTCTGCACACTAGTACAAGGCTTTATTTACTACCAAATTAACTGTAAAATCCCATTCCTTTTAAAACGTGATGTTTTAAACATGAGTGAAGTGGAACATTTTTCCAGGAGAAATGACCACATTAACTTACTCTCACTTATTTGTGTTTCCTTTCCCCCCTGTTTTACTGCCAGTGCTTTATTTTGCTACTGTTGACTAGCAGGTTCTTTGTATGTTCTATAACTAGCTTTTGTCTGCATGTGTTGGAAATCTCCCTCTTCCCCCATGTCGTGGTTTGTGTTTGGATTTTTGAAACTGCTAATATTGTGTTTTTATTTTTGTTTTCAACCAGATCTTTACTTTCTAAATGGACGGTTTTAGTTATCTATTTTCTGGTTTTGGCTTCTTCCATCATATTACTTAATGTTTTTGAGACATAAAGAATTTTGAGTGTTAATTCCTCAGAGGGTGCTCTGAACCTACAAGGGATGCTGTGTCACAGGCCGCAAGGTCATGTGTGCAGACTTGGTATTTTCTGGAGCTGAACTTACCTTCCATCGAGAGCTCACCTGTGGGCAGCGGTGGAAATAGGTTTCCTCCTGCCGTGCCACAGGCTGCAGCTTTTCCAGCATTTCTCAGCAAGTTCTAGGCTTCCTCGGGCCTCCTTTCTGGGCGTTTCTCCTGCAGAGAGTGGGGTGACTTTGCAGCGAGGCCCTGGGCTGCCCCCATCTGCTTTTAGGCTGGACCCGTCTCCTGCTAGTGCCACACACCAACCTCCCTCTTGCCTCTGGCTGAAGACGACCCTGGGGGGGTGGGCACTGCCCTCTCCTCTCTCCTGGGGTTCCCTCCTTCTTGGTCAGCAGGAGGGGAGTTGCTTCTTCAGCTGCACATTCTGGGGACCCGAGAGCCCTCGACCTGAGCCCTCCCCACTCTTCCCACATGCGCTGCTCATTGCATCCTCCCGTCTTTGTGTCTGCGCCTGCAGAGACGGGGGTCTCTGGGGGCTGGGCGAAGAGCTGCTTTGACGTCTGTAGATAAAACCTCAGGCAGCCCCATGTACCCCAAGGCCTAGGGCCGGTTACCGCTCCTGTTGCCACACGCTCTCTTCTGCCCTGGGTGCTATGAACTGCTCCTTCCATCGCCCGCCCCCAGCTTCTCTCCCACAGGGCCCTCCTGTCCCCTTTCTCCGACACCCTCTGCTCGCCTTGCAGAACCCCGAGGCGCTGCTGTGCAGGGCCCCCTGCCGGGGGGCGGGTGGTGTGCCCAGGCCTTGCAGAGCCCTCTCGCTGAGCTTGCAGACACCCGCTGTGCTCCTCAGTCCGCAGAGACCCCAGGTGACTCCAGCGGCCCAGACTCCCCAGCACAGACGGACTTCGCCTTCGGGTTCTGGCCCGGCCAGGGTCCTGCTGCGATAGACCGAAACCTCTGGCCTGTCATGAGGACCCCCTGGGCCTTTCATCCCTGGAAGGGGCACCCAGCTCCTTGGGGTTCCATGTGGGCACCTTCTGGCACTCATCTCTGGACCAGGAAGCACCTCCAGCTGCCACAGCACCCTCAGTCTGGCCTTGGGGCACCTCCAGCTTTGCCCCTGTGACCTCCTGTGTGTTTCCTTACCCCAGGGGACACCAGCTCCCACATTCCACGGTCCCTTCAGCTGTGATCAGGGACACGTCTGGCCACTGCACCCAGGAGGGTGCCAGGTCCAGCCAGCTCAGCCCCCCGCCTGCAGTGGGAGCTTCTCAATTGAAGAAGTGTCTCACCCCCATGTCGGAACGGACCTCTGGGTTCAGCAGCTGGGCCCCCAGGCCATCCTGCAGCCCAGATCTCTGTCCTCTGCCCCCATCCCCCTGGGCAGACCCCCAGATAGCTGATCTCTGCCAGCCCCTCTCCTCCCGGCCACCCTGTAAGGCCCATCGCTGCCTGTTGGAGTGAATCCCTGGGCACCGCCCGGCCTGGCGCTCAGGGCCCCGTGGGACCCGGTGACGCTGCCTCTGTATCCTAGTGCAGACCCCTGCCCCGCCCCTCCTAGTCACCCTGCAGGTTCTGTCAATCCCCCATCACCCGCCCCACCTGCGGAAGGCAAGGGCACCTGGCAGGCCGTGGTCTGCCTGGGCTTTTAGCTTTGACGTCGCATTTTAAGGGGTTTCAGAGGATCACTATTTCCAGCGCACAGCACACTGCTTCCTTACTGTGTCCCCACTTAGCCCTTCTGCTTGTCCCCTTCCCTCTCCGGAACTTGTCGTGGGCCGGCACCTAGGACATCTGCCACAGGCCCTGCCGCCACAAGCCACCTGTTCGTGGGTGCTGTGTGCTCATATTTGTTTCGGGACCACATAAATGGTATGCCCTGGCAACTTTGTTTCTCAGCTCTTATCAGTTGGCAGAATGTTTAAGATCTGCATGGTGCTCTGCTACTTTAGTCCTTGGCTCCACACCTCTGGGAAGATTGGAATGATGGGTTGGAAAAGGGAGCTCTCTACAGTTATTTTGGAATGGGCATAGTTCTGGAAATGGCCAGATCTGGCCTTGGCCATGGGGGTGGGCGACTGGGGTGGGCAAAAGAAGACAACAATTGGCAGTGAGAAGAACAGACATGACTTGCGGGGAGATTTGCCCATGTGAATATGGAAATCACAAGGAAACAGAGCAGGAGGAGTGGAGAAGGTGGGGAGGCCAGGTGCAGAGTTGCGGGAAATGAGGGACGGTTGGTTCAGAGGGTCTGGCGAGGGCACGGTCTGCTCCGGCTTCCACAGGGCAGTGACGGTGAGGGACAAGAAGGACGCAGACACACTGGAGAGGACTGCAGGGGAGCAGCGTCCCGGGGGGGGGGGGGCGGGCAGGTGTCCTTTTAGGTTGGGATGCTTCACGAGGGGACACTCTGCTCTAAGGAACATTTCAAAAAATGTTGGAGGGCTTTTCTGATTGACAGGATGTTGACAGGGGGTAGTGACCACTGATAGGCAGGGTCTGCAGAGGGAGAGGACTTACACTGCCCAGTTCTGCCCCCAGGGGAGGGCCGCCCTGGACTGGCCTGTCCTTCATCCGTCCCACTGGGGACTCAGAAGGGAAAATAATTGAGTCATTGAAACTCTGGGAACAAACTCACTTTACATATAAACAACGTGTGTTTGCACAGTTTGCGTGGGCATCAAAGACAGAGAATGTGACCTCTCGTCTTTCATTCCCTGTTTTTTTTTTTTTTTAAAGATTTATTTATACAAGCTGGGGTACAGGCCAGAGGCGTGGGGCGGCGAGAGGGCCCACCAGAGACAGAGTGGGAAGCAGAACAGGCAGATCAGAAATACACTGCTGAGGGGAGCAGCGGGCGAGGCAGGAGAGGTCTGCCGTGCCATGTGGGACTCTCCCGGACTGGGCGTCGAACCCGCATCGCACGGTGCCTACAGCTCCACAGCACAGTGCTCAACCGCTGCGCCACCAGGGAGGCCCCATTCCCTGTATTTTTTTTTTTTTAACTGGCAATGGCTGTGATCTTACTGCTCCAATCCAAACTCCCTTGTAATGGTTTGACATCTGATGGCACCTGTCCGCCAGGAAGTCCCGCTCAAGTATCTACAGAGTGAAATAGGTATTTCTCAGTGAGTAGATTGACCTTTAAAAAAAGGTATATGTAAATTATAATCTGTGGTTTTTCATATTTTTGATATAGATTCTCAGGAAGTCACACGTATAGGTCAGAGGTCCCATGTCCCCAGCCAGCACCCACTTCTCCCAGAGGTACCTCTTGCCAGTAATGACTCAGCACAGTGTCAACCAGGAAGCTGAAATTGATGCAGTGTGTGTGTGTGTG
>PVIJ01022136.1:0-16856 GCA_004024925.1 Scalopus aquaticus
CCAACCTGACTTTTTTAGTCTTTTGTAAAAACTCTGGCGGCAAGGGGGCTTCAGCTGACCCAGCGGACCCGACCTGGCTGGACGGCCGCTCCGCCCGCGGGGCCTTGGCCTGGGCCAGACGAGACTGCCGGGCCAGGCCTGGGCAGGTGCCTCTGACCCCAGAGAGAAGCCTCATGGAGGAGACGCCAACCCAGGGGCTCTGGGGAGGGACCACGCCTGCTGGGGCCGCGAGAGGAAGCGGAAGGGTCCAGGCCATAAGGTCCAGCCACCAGCGGCCTCGGCCGCCGGGGAAGCCCTGGCCGGGAGAGTGCACAGGGCCCCGCGGGGGTCAGTGGCTGGCATGGCCGGGGCGGGGGCGGGGCCTGGGCCGGGGAGCCCAGGCTCGAGGGGCCCAGCACCAGGGACGGAGCAGGGAGCAGGTGGGCGCCGCGCCCAGGATCTAAGGGAGGAGGGGTCACTGCCGCAGGACAGGCTGGCGCGGCCCCGGTGCCCAGGGCGGGGCAGAGGGCCCACAGTGGTGGCGGAGGCACGCCCGCGGTGCACTCGTGCCAGCGCTGTCCCCCTGGCAGCTATGACGCCCAGGCCGGGCTCCTCGAATCCCCTCCTTGTCCTCTGCGGCCCCCCAGATATGTCCGTGTCCAGCCACTTCCCTCTAGCTGTGCTGCGCTGCACTCTGCCCGGAACACTGTCCCCAGGGCTCCCCAGGACGAGGCCCTCCTGCAGCGCCTGTCACCTCCTCCCAGAAGCCCGCCTGGCCACCAGCCCTCGCGGCACCCCAGCCCGCGCCTCCCAGCCCCTGGCGCGTTCCCAGCCTGTCCCAGCCCTCGGCACAGGGCAGGCACCGGGCAGGCACCGGGGCAGGCACCGGGCAGGCACCGGGCAGGCACCGGGCAGGCACCGGGCAGGCACCGGGGAGGCGCGCAAGAGACATTTGCTGAAGGACCCATAATGCCATTTGAGGGGTGCAGGACCCCCGGGCATTAGAGGCATGGCCCAGAGCTGCTGCTCCCAGGAGCAGCGCCCCCAGTCTGGGCCGAGGCAGGGGTGCCTGGGGCACTCAGGGCGGTGCCCTGTGCCCTGCAGGGGCCTGGGCAACAGCGGAGGAAGTCGCCGCCTGCGGGCGGGCACTTCCAGGTGGCCTGAAGCCTGGGGGGCCGCAGGGGCGGACTGATGCAATTTCCTCAGCTGCCGGCTGTGGGGCCCGCAGCCTGGCCCGCTGCCCTGCGGCCTGCAGCTGCCTGGTGCCCACAGGCGGCCTGGGGGCGAGGGTCCAGTGTCCCCCAAACCCAGGAGGGCCTTGGCCAGTCCCACCCCTCCTGCCTCGCATCGTGCTCTGTGCCCTTCAGACAGGGCTCCTTGGCCCCACAGCTGGTCAGAGATCGGGGCCATTTGACAGACCAGAACACCAAGGCCATGCGGGAGCCCACAGGGGCCTGCTGCACCTGGCAGTTCTGCTGGTCATTGCCAGCAGCTTCTTGGACCGATAAACGGTGCGCGTGCACCCCCCGAGCCGCCTGCAAAGGCCAAGGAGGCGCCTGAGCTGCCCAGCCAGGCTGGGGGTTCTGCACCCCAAGGGCGCCCGCTCCTCCAGGGCTGGGGGCACGGCCTTTTCACCCCTGCCAGCTGGGTGTCTGGTCCAGAGCCAGCACTCCATGCCCCAGGTGGGCCAGGAAGCAACCCCCTCTCCCCTGCGATGACCCCCCCACCTAAGACCCCGGGCGCAAGGACAACCAGGCTCTGGGGGCTAGGACCCACCCCCACAGTGGGGAGGAACCCCCAAGACCTCCGGGCTAGAACCTCCCAGGGGAGGCCCGGCCGCGCCCCCGGGCGCCCCTCCTCCCCCGCCCGCGCCTCTGGAAAGTTGTGGAGCCGCGCGCCCCCCGCGCGCCCACTCACTCGTGCTGGGCAGCCAGGTGGTTGAAGACGTAGGTGACCGGGATGGCCGACAGGGACAGCACGAAGACCCCGGTGGCCGCCGAGGCGCTCATCGCCGCGCTCGCCCTTCACCGCATCCCGCGGGCGCCCCGCCCCAGCTTCCGGCGCGCCGCGCCCCGGCCGCGCCCCTCTCGCGCCCCGCGCCCCGCGCCCCGCGCCAGGAGGGTCCCGCGGCACAGCCGGCCGAGCGGTGGCGCCGAGGTGGAGAGGCGGGCCGGGGGCGGAGCCAGGCCGGCGGGGCGCGCGGCGGGACCTGGCGCAGGGCAGCCGCGGAGGCCTCGGGAGCTCCTGAGGACCTTCCGCTGCTGCACCCCCCCCGCCGGCCCGGCGCGAGAGCCCCTGGCTGCTCTCGCGAGCTGTTGACCTTGGCCCGGCCACTTGACCTCTCGGAGCCTCTTCTTTGGCAAGTGGGTCATGGCGCAGCACCGGAACCGCCGTGGCCGCGGCCCGTAGTTCCCATCTGAAGAGTGGACACTCCCGCGACCAGAGGCCTGGGTTCTTCCTGGGACCCTTTGCGGACGCCCCATAGCACTGGGGGAGCGGCCCCTCTGGTTGGAGACACGGGTGTCTGCGTGAGGGGCCTGGCAGGCTGGGCGCAGGGGAGGGGGCCTGGGCGCGGCTGCACCAGCGGAGGGGCAGGCTCTGGCGGGCGCCCCTTAGGGAGCAGAGAGGGTGCGGCTGGGGCTTGGCGCCCAGAGAGTGAGGGTGGGGCGCTGAGGCTGCAGGGCAGGGGGCTGCGGGGCTGCAGGGCAGGGGAGGCCCCGGGAGAGCCGGCCTGTGAGGAGGGGCCGGAGGGGGCTGCCTAGGGGCTCTGCTTTTGGATCCGGCCCGGCTCCCCCCACCTGAGGGCCAGTGGCCCCGAGAGGCACGGGCAGCAGGTGCAGATTTGGGGCGCTGGCCTAGAGGAGTGCGTAGAGTCACGGAGATGAGGTGAATGTCCCAGGAGGAGGGAGGCCGCCCAGAGGGGTGGAACGTGGCCCAGCAGGACCTTCCCCCGCATCAGAGCAGCCAAGGTCCCACCCAGCTGGGCCCCCCGAGTCTGCAGGGGGCCCATCAGCGCCCGCTTGCGGTCTGGTGTGTATTCAGGGTGCGTTTGGCTGGGCAGCTGCTTCGTGCTGGACATGGCAGTGGTGGGGAGGGCAGGGCCCCTCGAGATTGTCCCCTCCAGGGACTCCTCTCCCTGCGCCCCCAACGACGCTCTCTGAAGCTGGGGCGACCTGGCCGGCCGAGCCGGGCCAAGGCGGGAGCGCGGCGCCTGGAGATGCAGGGTGCCCTGAGGTCTCCGGGCCACAGGCCATCTGCCGCGGGGGCTTTTAGTTTTGATGTTGTTTTCTTAGGCGCGGCCCCTGGACGCCGATCGATCGTGCGCTGTGAGTGGACCCCAGCCGGGAGCCGGCCGCCCCGCGGCAGAGGCGGCCCCTTCCCTCTTCAGGCCGCCGGCGGCGCGGAGGCGCTTCTGCTGCTCAGGGGAGCGAAAGGGGAAGCTGGGGAGCTTGCTGGCGTAGGAAGCAGGAGCTAGGCCTTGGGCGGGGTGCTCCTCTGGAGGGGGGGTGCTCACGTCACGCCTGAGGCGCCCCCAGCCCCAGCCCCTCCCTTCATCCGTGTGCTTCTCTCCTGCTTTCTCCCCTCCTGATAGAAGTTGGGCTGTCCTGGGCGGCCGAGCTCAGGGAATGGGCCGCGGCCGTGGGTGCAGAAGGGCAGAGCAAGAGCCGAGGGCACCCAGGCCGCAGGCTGGTGTGCACCCCGCCGTGTGGGCCGGGCCGGGCCGGAGAGGGAGGTGGTGCTGGCCGGCCACTGCCGCAGCCCTGCCTTCTGCCCGCCCCGGCTTCTCCAGCCCCCAAGTGCCCTGGCTGCAGCCAGGGATATTTTGGGGTGATGATGGCCGTGTGTCCAGCACCTGAGCCAGAGCCAGGCCCGAGCACAGGTCCCGCAGCCAACTGAAGACAGCCCTGTGAGGGGGGAGCGGAAGGGGGGCTGGCCGAGCCGGTGCGCAGCGGTCTGCGGTCTGCGTCCAGTGCGGCCCGGGTTTCCTAGCAACCAGAGCGAGGAGGGAAACAGTCGGTTGCGACATCCAGTGTCCTCGGCCGGAGGGAGCGGCTCAGAGGCGCTCGGGCCCGCCAGGGCGCCGGTGCCACGTGGACGCCTGGACCCAGGCCCACAGCACAGACCCGTCCGAGCAGCTGCCCGCAGCGCCGCGGAGCCGCCGACCGGCGTGTGCGAGAGCCGCTGGGGACGCGGGAGAGGCTGCTCGCCGCAGTGGGCTCCGGTCAGTGCAGGGACAGCGGTCACATCGGGGTCCTTTCCCAGGCCCGCGCTGGCCTCTGCGGCGGCTGCCGGCGGCCTCGTGTCCTCTCAGGCTCGCTGCCCACATGAGACGCCGAGCCGGGCGGGAAGCGCCTGGACGCACGAGGGTGGGGCTCCGGCCTGTGGTTCCGGCCAGGGCCGGGAGCAGGGCACAGGCCGAGGAAGAGGGGGCCGAGGGGGCACCGTGGGGACTGGGGCGCAGCTGCTGGCAGCCGTGCCGTCCGCCTGCCCCTGCCCGCTGTCGCCTGTGCCTGGCCCCTGCTTCAGCACCGAAGGCCGGTCAGATCACGAGGCTCCAAGCTCCTTTATCCGTTTGCCCAGATCGGCCAGGAACCTGCCCGGCCTGGTCTGGCTGCCCAGCAGCTCGGGGAGAACTTTGGCCATATTCGAGGCCAGGGAGGAAATATTTCCCCGCGAGCGCACCCCCACTTCCAGGCCGGGCCCGAGGCCACAGCTGCGGTGACCACGGAAGCGGGGACTGGACCCCGGGGTCCTGCTGGGCACAGACAGGGCTCGCCTCAGCGCCAACCTCCGCAGGGCGGCCCCTCCTCGCCAGGCCTCTTGCCCGGGCCCTCCGGCCGCTCGAGGAGCCTCGCTGCACGGGGTGCGCTGTGTTTTTATGGTCATTTATATCTTCTGCGTTCTGTATTCCCCTTGGGCAGCACACCACCAGTTCACCGTGACCCATCACCAGGGTCCTCTGTGCCTTTTCTACCCCGTTTTGAGCCCTTGCCCTCTCCCCCTCTCTCTGCGGGGCGCGTTTAATAGGGAAGAGGCGGCGGGGACTTGGCAGTGACGCCCCAGCGAAGGGCGCGACGGTCCCGACGGCGGGAAGGGCCGGAGCGCAGCAGGCGGGAGCGGGGCTGGCGGAGAAGGCCGGGCCCTGGGCCGAGCCCAGAGGCCGCCGCAGCCTCAGCCTGCTCCTCGGGGTGACCAGGGACCGGCGTCGGGGTGGGCCCCCCACCGAGGGGCGCTGAGGGGCTTCCTTGAGCTCGGCCGCCCCAGCCGCTCACTGAAGAGCCAGGTGAGAGCAGCTGGTGAGACCAGTTAACGTCACTAACGGGCCAAACGCACGTCGTTAAAAAACAAGAAACAGCAGGGCCCGAGGGTCTCGGAGGCGCGCAGCTGCGGGAGAGGCCGCGAGGCGAGGGGGGCCGCCGGCTCAGAAGAGGAGGCGTCTCGCGCAGGTTGTGAGTAACGGCCGCCTCGGAGCCTGGAGAGGCTGCAGCCTGAAAGGAGAGAGGCCTGAAGGAGCAGAGGGCAAGGGGGGGGCGGGGGGGCGGAGCCGGCCGGGAAGGGCCTGCGGCCTGGGAGGGGACGCCGCTCAGCCGTGCAGGTGACCCGGAATCGGGAAGCTCTGGGAACGGAGAGCAGTAGGTACGAGCGGGGCCCGAGGGCGCCTGCCTGCTTAGGCGGGAGATGGAGCCGAGGAAACACGCGGAAAAGCAGCACAACGGCATCTTCTGAGCTCGGGAAGCGGGGGTCTCAGCGCAGGCCGGGCCCAGGGGAGGGAGAGGAGCCAAGGGCCCGGCCTCCCGCCCGCGGACGCCTCCCTATCGGCCGCGTCTTAGGCTGAGCCCCTTGCCAGCCGGGCACCCGCGGGCGCCAGGAGCGCCTGTCAGCGCTGGGTTAGAGCGCTGGCTGGACACACCCTGGCTAGACTCATGACTGCATAAAAACAGGAAATCCTGGAGCCTTGGGGGTTTCCTACAAAAGAACAAGAAACAGCTGTTCTCCGCTTCCACACGCTGCGGGGGAGTAAGTGCCCTGCGGGTCCCGGGCCCGCGTCCCCTCCCCCTCCCCGGCCCCCCAGCGCTGCCCGCCTGTGCAGGCAGTGCGGGCATCTAGCGGCAAGAGGGCCTCGGACTCAGAGACCCCACCCGAGCCCCCTGGACGGCAGAATCGCTTGTACATATTTTCCGGCAATTTCCTTTAAGCTCAGAAAGAACCGCACGGAATTCAAGAGGCTGAAACCCCAGAGGAGCGAAAGAAGCACGAGAGGCAGAGGGTTCGGTTGGTCTGAGAGGGTCTCTCCCGACAACGGCTGACAGACCTGAGGGCCCGGGGGGCCCAGAGAGGGCACGGGGTGCAGGAGCTGAGTCGGAGAGGAATGAAAAAGGGCCAGACTGTCACAAAACCCACGCTCAGGAAGCCTCAGCGACGGGTGAGCCCCGTGCTCACCGAGGCCAAGTCAGAGGCCAGGAGGAGGACGCGCTGGACCGGGCACCTGGAACTGCCCCCAGCAGCCTCAGAGATGCCCGTGGAGGCCCAAGGCCACCGGTCTGGAGGAGACGCGGGAGCTGGGGCAGGGGCGGGGATAGTCGTGGGGGAGCAAGGGGCACCCGAGGCTAAGCTGAGCGGCGGCCAGTGGATGTGGAGGGCCTGGAGTCCCCAGAAGGGGCACCCGCCGTAGCCAGACAGCGGGGAGCGAGCTGGTGACAAAGGTGGGAGAATCGTCTTCCCTTGAAGGGACGTGTCGGGCTGGCGGGAGGGACCCGCCGACAGCAGTCGCTCGAGCGTGTGTGGCTGCTGCTGTGTGACCGAGAGGCGGAGGCCCAGGGCGCGGGCGCGGCTCAGCTCCCGACTTTGCGCTGGTGCGGCTGCTGTTCGCAGGAGGTCATAGTTAGATCGCGCACAAGATCTCGGCCCTGGGCGCCGTCTCCGGGGCTGTCCCAAAGGCGGAGCACATGGGCAGGCCGTCCAGCTCGCAGTGTCCTCGGGTCATATTTTATGGGCACGACAGCCGCCTTGAGAATGTGGCGCGAACTGGACTAATTTTAGTGATTTAATTTCACACTTGACTGCAGCAAGCGATATGCGCGACAGCTGATGATAAAAGCACGACTGGACAGTTAAAATAGACTAGAAAGGGGGAAGTCATAACTGTAACCAAAATTTTAAAACTGTCTAGCCTCCACGGTAATTCCAGAAACGTAAACTCAAAAAATGAGGCATTCTCTGGTAGTCAAAAGGAAGCCAAACAGTTAAATCTACATAGGGCAGGCTTTGAGAGGATGGTAATACAGAAATCGCAGACGAGCATGTAAATTGGCTCAGGTCTTTGACGAGTTGCTAGCGTTTACTGCGTGCCGTGTGCATTCCCCTACTCTCCATGGGGTTGCTGAGGCAGCGCGGCACTCTCCACATCTCCGTTTCCCAAAATAAGGAAGCTGGGGCACATGACGGCCAAGGTCATGTCCAAGGTCGTGAACCGTGAAAGTGGCCGCACGGTGATTCCAGGCCAGGCAGACTGATTTCAAGCCCTTGCCCTTACCTGATACTCGCCCCGTGGTCCTCAAACTGGTCTCAAGGCCCTTTCACATTCTTAATAATGCATAATAAAAGGATAAAACAAAGTCAGAATAGACAGAAACTTCCTCGACATCATAAGGGGCATTATGAAAGCCTACAGCTAAATCCTACTCGGTAACAAAGATTAGTGACTTTCCCTGTTGGGTCAGGACAGGACAAGGATGTCCTCTGACCCCTTACTGCAGAATGCAGCCTACCGTGGGGAAGGCCCAAGCCAGAGCAAGCAGGCGACTCCAGAAATAAAAAAGGCTCCAGATTAGAAAGGAGGAAGTAAAATTTATCAACAGATAATATGATCCTGTCTACAGACTATCCCAAAGACACACAAAAAACCCATTAGAACAAACGAACGAATTCAACAGAATTGCAGGATTTAAGATAAATACATAGAAATCAGTTACATTCTACATGTTAGCAATGAACAATCTGGAAGGTTTTTTTTAACTTCCACTTATAATAGTGTCACATAGAATAAAATACAAAATACAAGTACTCAAGACTTGTACGCTGAAAACTACAAAACATTGCTGATGGAAAAAAGATCAAAATAAATAGGAGGACATTCTGGTTGATGGGCTATAACTCACTACTGTTAAGAAGACAACACAGCCAGTTGCAACTGTAGATTCGATGCAATCCTGCAAAGAGTCCAATGACCCTTTTCTCAGAAATTGACAAGTTGATCCTTAAATTTATAAGGAATTATAAGGAGCCCTGAGTAGCCAAAACAATCTTGACAAAGATAAAGTTGGAGGACTCGAAACTTCGCAATTTCAAAACGTGCTACAAAACTACTGGAACCAAGACAGTGGACAGTGACACAAGACTAGACACACAGGCTCATGGGCTGTGACTGAGAATCCAGAAATAACATCAAACATCTGTGGTGCCAAGACCATGCAATGGGGGGCAGGTTCTTCAGTAGTGGGCGCAGGGACGTGACATCCACATGCAAAAGAATGAAACCGGACCCCAACCTCACACCATATACACAGATTAACGCAAAATGATTACAGACCTCAATGTGAGCCCTAAGACCAAAACACTCTTAGAAGAAAACGGGTAAATCCTCGTGACTTTGGATTTGGCCAAAGATTCTTAGAAATGACAGCAAAAACACAAGCAGCAGAAAGAAAAACTAGATAAGTTGACTATCAAAGTTAAAAACGTTTGTGCATCAAAAGACTTGAGAATGTACGAAGGCCACCTACAAGGTGGGAGGAATTTTTTGCAAATTACATCCAGGTTCCCCACAGTCAGAAAGTAGGTGTTAGCTTGAAGCCTCCGTGAGCCAAAATGATGTAAAGCAAGGAAGCAGTTACCGTCAACTTAAAGGACATTTTTTTGTTGTTTCTGGCTATAAAGATAACTTACCAAGTCACGCACAAACCCTAAAGTAGCACTACCGTGAGAGCCAGGAGCGCCGAGGCGTGCGCTGCCCAGCGGGGTCCCGCTGCCTCCCGCTGTCCCGAGCCGCTGCCTGCACCATGCGGGCCCGAGTCTCCTTTGCTCCCTTTTTGCCATAAGTGCAAAAGTCTTCAGAGTCTCTCTTTTCGAGCTCACAGGTGCCAACACGGGTCTCTAGAAAAAGCAGAGAGACCTGACTCTGAGGATCCCCGTGCAAATCAGAACTCCGTTCCAAATGACTGATAAAGAGAAGAAGGAAAAGGCAGTTCTTCCTTCACCCTCCCAAATCTGCTCCCCCGGGCACCCCACATCATCTCTCGCCACCGAAAGGCCTTCGAATTAACAACCTACTTAGAAGAAGAGAGCGTCCCCGGGAGCCGGCTCCCTGCAGGGGTGGCGATTCCAGGCCTGGCGGGAACGTGCGCGTGGCGGGCTGGCCAGCACAGCCGAGGGCCCTGGCGCTGCCCGGAGACCCTGCGGCAGCCCTGCCCGCGGTGCCCGGCCGAGACCCCGGAACGGGAGCCTGTGGGGTGGGGGTGAGTGGAGCAGGAGCCGGGGGCCCTGCCCCCGCGGCTCGCTGCGGCTGGCGCGGCCTGCGGGGAGGCGCTGCCCGGCCGGGGCACTGGGACGGCGCGTGCGCAAGCACGCGGGGAAAGACACGAGGCCTCTGAGGGCGTCACAGCCCAAGCCCTGCGCGAGGCACCAGCCAGCGCGTTTACAGAGCCCGTTCTATTTGTTAGCAAGCAGCTGTTTTTGCTGTATTAGGAAGTGTCTGCCAGCTTCACATTTGTTTCCTGTTTGCTGTTTAAATCGGCTCTTACCGTGGGGTCAGCCTGCCCCAGTCCGGGACCCTCAGCAGAGCACGGCCGGCCCTGGGTTAGCTGCCCGGCCCCAGGCCGGCACGGCGGCCCCGCCCCTCCCCCCGCCTGTGTCCAGGGCAGCAGGTGACTGCAGGGCCCCCACGGGCCTCGCGGGCCTCTGGTGGCCACAGCTGACCCCTGCAGCTGCCCCGCTGTTTCTGTCGGGCAGCGCCTGCAGCCTGCCCTGGCTGGCTCTCCCCAGGCTCTCAGCACCATGGGCTGGGGCGCGGCCACAGAGGCCACCGACCGCACTGGCAGCTGCAGCCATGGGCCACCTCGCCCCCGCGGGCCCCGGGCAGCGCTGCTCGCTCTCGGGTCTGCATTCCTCGGCCGGGAGGGCTCAGTGGACACCCGATCGTCTCCCTGGCCACCCTCACTTTAAACTGATCTCCTTGTGACGGAGGCCAGAGGGCCGCTCTTCTCTGCTTGGGGAACATGAGCTGCCTGCGCGGGAGGGACGGCACAGGGATGTTGTCCAAGGAGGGAACAGCAGAGGCGCCTGCGGCCGCGCCCACAGCCAGAGCCTCCCGCCCGTGCCTGCAGAATCGCGGGATTTCGTGGCGGGGCCCTGGCTTTGGGGGGACACAAGTGAAATCACACACACGGCGAAGGGTGCACCGCCCCACGTGGGCGCTCAGGGGTGTCCAGAAGCGCTGTGCAGCCCTGGGGCGCCCGGCCGGTCACAGCCGACGCCGCAGGCTCCTCTGGGCCTGGAGCCCGCGCGGGAGCTGGGCCGGCAGACTGGGGGCCGCGTCTCGGCCGCTGGCTGTGCGGGTCCGACTGCCCGTCGGCTGTGGACGTCCGCGTGGACGCGCCACCGTCCCGGCTCTGTCCTGCAGAAGTCGCCCTGCTCCCGGTCGCCGCGCTTGGTCGTCACAGCCCGGCCTGTGTCTCGGAGAAATGTGAGCATGTGTCCTCGGCAACTGTCGCCAGGACCGGGCCGCCGGCACCGTGGGGAGTCCATCTTCAGGAAGTAGCGCCCAGCGGGTCTTCAGGATGGCGATGAGTTGCCCTCCCCGGCGCCTGCCCCTCCCGCGGCGGGGCGGCCTGTGCCTGCGGCTGCCGCGGGCGTGGGGCTGCGTCTCCCGGGCCCGTTTCCGCCCCCGTGATGACCTCAGAAACCTCCTTGTGTGTTTGTTGGCCGTTTGCACATCAGTGAGGCGCCCGTTGGGGCCTTCTGCCCGCTGCCCACTCGCTTGGCCAAACAACGCCCCTCTCCTTTCTCCCGTCAGCTCACGCGTGTGGGGGACACGCCTTTGTGAACTATGGCGTCGCAAATATCTGTCCCCAATTTGTGACTGGCTTTTCCTCTCTTAATTGGTGTCTTTGATGAACAAATTCTCGCTTTAATGTAGTCTAACTTACTTACTTTTCTTTGGTAGGTGTTTTTGGTTCCCTTTTTAAGAAAGTTTTGCCTGCTCCGATACCTTCCATGCTTTCTGCTCTAAGACTGGGTCTTACTTTTTTTGGTCATTCGCATTTAAATTTAGGATGGAGCTTTTATATCACATGAAGCCCATCATTTATTTGTATAAGAGAAAAACGAGAACATAAATCCAAGACCGATAGGCCAAGATTTTTAGTAGTTATCGTAAAAATTCATAGCAGCCTAATTAAAGTTCTGCCGTAAGTCGTGGGCAGCAAGATCGGCAGATGGTCAGAGACACTGAGCTCAAGAGAACTGTACAGAGGCCACAGCAAAACCAAAAACGGGCGGTTGCTGGAGGGACGGCTCACACAGTATAGTTCACCAATTCTGAACGTTTCTTCCCGTTTTAACAGCTCTGAAGTCACCATGCACCTTACAAGTGACACGTGTGATTCAACTGAGGGAAAAGCTAAAACTACAATCAAATAGAAATTATAAATAAAATCCTGCAAAAGTAGCAGGTGATAAGAATGTTTCTAACTTAGGTCAGAAAGAAGCGTGTCAGTAAGTGGCCAAAACCGCGGCTGGTGAGGGAAGCGTGCCGGGCTCACCGCCGCCCCCTGTTGGTGGCGACAGACACAGCGTGTCCTGGCGGTGGCGTCGCGACCTTGGTGAGACACAGACAAGGTCACGCCGAGCTCTGAGCAGGCGAGCGCCGGAGCCCTGTTTGAAAAGTGAGGAGAATCGCGAGTCATGCCAGCAAGCACGCCGCAGTCGGTTGCAGCAGCCTTTCTCACACCGGGGGAAATGGCACGGAGGCAGCGGCCCCAGCTCCCACCTCGGCCCGGGAAGAAGACCAGACCCAGTGGGCCGCAGCTGCCGGCGGGGAGCGGAGAGGGCAGGGGCGCGTCTGCACACGGCCTCCCTCACCGGGCCGGGTCCTCCCCCACACGCCTGCGCTCGCTGGTCATAAAGGGTAACAGCGAAACCGGAACCAGAGACGGCCGCACACGTGGGGGTTCCGGGAGCGGGTGAGCGGGTGGCCAGCCAGGCCCAGGGTCCCGGCCTCGTCCCCTCGCGGCCCCCGAAGCCTCCGCCCGGGGCGGGCAGACTGGGCGGAGCGGCCGAGCGGAGGTGAGCACGTGCGGAGCCTTTGGCAGAGGCGGGTTCCTCAGAGAAGGTCAGAGAGGAGCTGACCCAGGAGCGTCGGGCCGTGCACGGCCCTGGGTGGACGCGGGCACCAGACGGGCCGGGGGCCGCCCCCCACATGGGCAGCTGGGACAAGGGCCCAGACAGAGGGGCAGTCGAGGCGGGAGGGTGGGAGAGCCCGCTGGGGCCGGGACTGCTGGGCGGCGGCGGCTCTGCCCCGGGCAGGGGCAGAAGTGGACGTGAAGTGGACATGGGGCTGGAGGAGGTGGGTGAAGCAGGGTGGGGAGGTGCACCCAGGCTGCCCGGCCCAGGGGTTCCCCACCTGCCAGCTCCCTGGTCTACGGGCCTGGCCTCCAGGAGTCGCTGGGAACCCCACTCGAAGGCGGGGTGCAGGCGTGGGGCTCAGGACAGCCACGCCTTTCTGGGGAGAAGACGGCTTCGGGGCTCAGCGGCCTGGACGCGTGAGCTGCGGGCGAAGGTGGGGAGCGGCCTGCTGGGGCCCTGGGCCTCCCGCCCTCTCCCGGAGCCCAGACGGGGCTCAGCCTGGTGCAGGGTGTCTGCCTGGCTCCTGCGCAGCCCCTGCCCCTGGGTGCCGCCCTTGTCCCCACGTAGAAGGCGCCGGGAGCAGCAAGGCCGCACGAGGCCCGGGCAGAATGGCGGCCTCTCATGCTGGTAACCTTCTTGCCTTCCTTGGGCGTCAGTCCACTTCCAAAATAGCTCTCCTCCCCCTGCTCCCCGCTGCCTTCCCTGGCACCTCACCAAGCGCCTTCTGCCAGGAGGTCTTCTGCTTCCACATCCTCACATCTGTGCTAATTATACCCTGGCACACAGGGCACCTCCCGCCATGCTCCGGGGCAGGGCAGGACGGAGCCCAATCGCCCCGGAGGCTGCGTTGCTGTTTGTTAGACCCAGAAGAAGTCTCATTTCCAGCAGGCCCGGTGGGCTTCCCGGTGACTAATGGAGAGCGTCTCTGGATGAGCATCGTGTCCCCCACCTCGCCTGGGGGTGTGCGGGGAGGGCCACAGGGCTCGGTCTGGTCAGGGCCACCGGCCAGCAGCATCTTGGGGCCAGGCTTTGGCGCCGGCCTGCGCCGCTGCAGCCCCCAGGCAGCAAGCCCAGAGTCCCACCAGGTTAAATCTCGCCACATTTTTTCCTTAAAAAACACCTCTTCCAGGCCTCCCTGGGGGCGCAGGGGTTCAGTCTCAGCACTATGTGACCAGAGAAATCGGGCGGCACTCAGAGAGGCGGAGAGATTTAATGGTCACACCACCAGGCCCAGTGGGCTGACTCCCAAAAATCTGAGCCCCGAATGACAGGAATTGCAGGTTTTTACACAGTTTGCATAAGGAAACTTCCCTACCCCGCCCATCATAAACTGTGTTGTTTAGGAAGGGGTCAGGGTAGCCACAGCTGCTACTGCGGACACGCAGCGCGGCACAGAGACTTGCCCAGCAGCTCTCCCCCGGCAGGCAGCAGCACCCACGCAGGGAACTCAGCAACTTCAGCAGCTTTCATTTCCAAGCAGCAAACCTATGACCTTCCTGCTTCACTATGGAGCTATCAGCAGCCACTGTGGCACGAGTTCGATCGCCGGCCAGGGAGCTTCCCGCAGGGTGCAGCAGACCCGTCCTGTCTCCCCGCTGCTCCCCTCAGCAGTGTGTTTCAGTGGATCCGCCTGTTCTGCTCCCCACTCTGTCTCTGGGGAGTCCTCTCACCCCCACACCTCTGGCCTGCACCCCAGCTCTTGTGTGCATAAATAAATCTTTGAAAAAAACCCTCTTCCTCAGCCCAGATCAGAAGGCTCCAAGAGTGGGAGGCGTCTCAGCCGCGGCAGCCACGCGGGGTGGCCGAGCCGTGTCCCTGCACAGCCGGCAGGGACCATCTGCCGCAGGGGGCTGGGGCGGGACCCGTGTCCACAGACGCCTGACCGCTGGTTGCACCCGGAGGGGGTTCGCCCGCGGTGAGCGCCCCGGAGCAGATGCTCGCTCCCCGGGTTTGCCCGGCTGCCTGCCTGCCGGGTGTTCCCGTTTTGAAGTGTTCCGAGGCTTTGCTGTCCTTGTCTGAAACTCTGCACCAAGCTGTCCCTTCCTCGGGACGGGCGGATCACGCCGCGAGGCTGCTGGGACGCAGACCCTAAACTGTGGGCGCATGTTCTGAGTCGTTCTTCAGAACCGCCCCCACCCGCATGCTGTTTGTGTCCTTTGTTCTTGAAGAAAGGGGGGTCTAATTGATTTTTAAGGGCTCCTTAAATACTTAGGGTCCCGCCCTCTTGTCATAAATTATACGTTTTCCTAATTTGCCTTTTTACTTTTAATATTATTATGCGTTACTAGTCGATGGACAAAAGGTTCATGTTTTAATGTCAGCAGATCTGCCAGAGGCCTGAGTCTCTCTTGGGGGTTCTACCCCGACAGGCGCCGCCTCGGGGCCAGGTCACTTTGCTCTCGCTGTCCGGCTCGTGGATTCCGGCTCCTTTCCCTCCCACGCCCCTTTGTTGTCATCGCTTCAGACGAAGTCGGCATGATGGGTTCTTTCGGGCAAACATTCTGGAGTCAGGCGTGAAATATAATCACGCCGCGACGGTGCCTGGCTCCGCCCGGGCTGGGGCCTGCCCGCGCGTGGGGTCCGTGCCCAGAGCACACAGCGGACGGCAGCACCCGCCCTGCCGCCCCAGCGCCAGCGTTAGCCCAGGCCGCCCGCTGCGCAGAGGCCGGCGCCCACGGAGGGGCGCAGGGGCCAGCCCTGCACGTGCACCCCCTCCTCCGCGACCGAGGGCCCGCGGCGCCCACGCAGCCAGAGGCCCGGCAGGCTTGGGGAACGTTTAGTGCCGGCGGTGGAGACTGCTGTTCCTGACCGGCGCTGCCCTGCGTTCCCGGGGCGCTGACCGGGGCCGGGGTGAGCACGCGTGGGATGATGCCCTGAGGCCCCAGCGCCCGGAGCCGACGCCGCGGTGGGCGTCCAGGAGGCTGAAGCCCAGCGGTGCCGCAGCGGCAGCCCCGGAGCGTGGGGTGGGGGAGAAGGTCGGGTCAAGATCCAGAGCGGCCGGAGCAGTGTGGGCAGTTCCTCCAGGCCGCCAGCCAAAGCCTAGAGAAGGCCTCTCAGGGGCTTCTTGAGGACCCACACGACGCCGAGGGTCCCCCGCCCTGTGGGCGTCTCGCAGCGGAGCTGGGGGGCGAGCCCCGAGATGCCGAGGCTGAAGGCCAAAGGCCTCGGGCCTCACAGCCCCAAGTGCGCGGCCCTGTGCCTGCGAGAGCGTTCTCAACAGCTGATGGTGGCGTTTTGGCCCTGCTGGGCGAAAAGCGCCATTTTCTGTCGTCTCTAGAAGCCGGCATCGCAGAGTCGCGGCCACGCGGCCAGATGGGGCGGCTGCGGCGAGGGGCCGGCTCGGCTGACCAGAGTGGACTCCGGCCTCGGGGCTCGCGGCCTTTGTGGCGCTGCTCAGCTGTTTCCAGGTCCGTGATTTGTGGTGCTTTTCTCATTATAAATAACTGCCCTCATTTTTTTCCTGGTGATTTCCAACGTGCAGGACAGTTCAAAAGACTTCACAGGGAAGACCCAGGTGCCCCGGTTTTCTGAGTTTGTCGGCTTCGTCTCAGGAGGCAGTTCCCCAGCTTTAGCAGCAGACCCGTGAGCCTGGTGCCCACTGGGCTGTGCTGGGCTTGTATTCGGGCATGTCAGTAGGTGCACAGGCGAGGCCAGCGGGTGGAGGAGACACCCCGCTCCGGAGCGCCGGCCCTGCGTCAGTGTAGTGGCGTCGCAGTCAGCGCCCGCTTGCCTCTCATATTATTTAGGCTTCGCGGCTCGTTTTAATTTACGTTTTTATCTTCCCCGTTCACTGCGCAGTGTAACCCGAAATGCTCCCGTGCCGGCACACACACGCCTGTCTCTTCCACAGCTGTCTTGCATCCTATCCATGAATATACCATCATCTGACCAGGTCTTTCTCGAGGGAAGTTCCAGATTTTTGTATTCCCAATAAAACTGTCACGATATCCAGGTACTCCAGGCATTTAACAACTATGTGAATATATTTGAATCAGGTGAACGTCTGAGAAGGTAGCTACGTGTCAAAGGCTATGTGGAGATCTCTCTTATTTTTTTAAGATTTATTTTTTATTTATTTATGCACACAAGAGCTGGGGTGCCAGCCAGAGGTGTGGGGTGAGAGGACTCCCCAGAGCCAGAGTGGGGAGCAGAACAGGCGGAGCCACTGAAGCACACTGCTGAGGGGAGCAGCGGGGAGACAGGAGGGGTCTGTCGGAGGCCGGCTCCGACCGAGGTTGGGTACCCGGGGGTGGTGGGGAAAGCGTCGGCGGCGGCTGCGGGCTCAATGGGGAGAAGGGGGTGGGGAGCGAGTGGGGAGAGAAAGGTGGGGAGCGGGAGACAGCACACACCAGAGAGTCTGATCAGGCCGTTCCACTTTATTCTTGGAGAACAGGGTTTTTAAAGCATAAGAAGAATTAACTACCGGCAATGACAGGGTGATTACAGATATTCAAATACATAAGCAATTACAGTTT
>PVIJ01022137.1:0-16854 GCA_004024925.1 Scalopus aquaticus
TTCCATAGTGGTTGGACCAGTTCACATTCCCACCAGCAGTGTAGAAGAGTTCCTTTTTCTCCACATCCTTTCCAGCATTTGTTGTTGCCTGTATTTTTAATGTGTGCCATCCTCACAGGTGTGAGGTGGTATCTCATAGTGGTTTTGATTTGCATTTCCTTGATTATAAGTGATGTTGAGCATTTTTTCATGTATCTGTGGGCCATTTGCTTTTCTTCTTTGGAGAAGTGCCTTTTGAGCTCTTCTGCCCATTTTTTGATTGGGTTATTGGCTTTTTTTTTGTTGAGTTGTGTGAGTTCCTTGTAAATTTTTGTTATCAGTCCTTTATCAGATGTATTGTGTGCGAAGATCTTTTCCCAGTTGGTATGGTGTCTGTTAGTTTTGGTTAATGTCTCTTTTACTGTACAGAAGCTTTTTATTTTGATATAATCCCATCTTGTTATTGCATTTTGAGCCTACCAAATAATACATGATAATTTTCTTTAAAAAAGATCCTTAATTTAAGCATACCTGTGAATTCCCTTTATCAATCAACATATTTACAGTTTTGAGGGATTAGGAATCTCAATCTTTGGGGAACCATTACTTGACCTTCTTCTTGCAAAATGGAAAATTTTCAATCAGCCTCCCCCCACCCCCACCCTTCTTCTAGGAATATGTCATAGGCTTCCAGAAGGTCGTATTATTCTCCAGAATGTTCCTTGAAGCTTTCTAATGTGGCTATTGTTTGCCCCTTTCCACCACTACAGATAGCTATGAAGTTAAAACCTCATAACTGTCCTCAAGCTCCTCTGGAAATAACAAAGAATATACCCAAGGGAAAAAATCTTTAAGTCAAACACAGATTTTCCTGAAAATGGGGTCTTCTAGTGAACTAGCAGATAAGCTAAGTAATGAAAATTACTGTGGAATAAGACTGTGAGAGACCACTAACTAAAATCTGTTCCCTAAAGTGACTTCCAAGCTGTACTCCAATTTCGGAGGCTATTTTTAAAGGTTTCTGTACAGTTGGAGAGAGAAGACATGAGCAAGGCAAGGTAAAATATTATAAAGCTCAACTGTTATTACCAAGATTTAGTTTTGTTTTTTTTTCTTGAGTTAATGCTTTTTGGATTTAAGAGCTTGGTTAGTTTTCAATGTCTTGGTAAAGTTGGCTCTGAAAAATTTTGCAATTGTGTGTGCGTGTGCGTATGCATCTGTGTTGGGGGGATTGTTAATTTTATGGAGAGAGTTTTCATATATTCTTGCTTTAGTATTTTCAATGACATCAAACTTTTTCAGTTTTTGCCTGAAACATCTTGTTGTTGGGTACATATACAAGATTGCTATGCCGTTTTGGATAATTGACCTCTTTATAATTATTTAATGCCAATCTTTATCCTTAATAACTTTCTTTGTTCTGAAGTCTTCTTTGTGAAATTAAAATAGGTACTCCAACTATTTCATGTTAATATGGAATTGATTTTACCCTCTATTTTTAACTTGAGTCTGTAATAGTTAATGTGGGTTTCTGATAGATAACATAATTGTCATTACATAAAACTGTTATTATCAATATTTTTATATTTTGTTTTTGTCCATTTGGGAATCTTTTAATTGGTACTTTCATATATTATTATTGCTTTGGTTAGATTAATATCTACTATGCAACTGTTTTCTTTTGTTGCCTCTTTTCCTGCCATTTTCAATTTGAATAACATTGCATTATAAGATTTTTAGGTATTTATCATGTTATTTGGTTTTCATCTAGCATTTTTCTATGAATCAATTTAAAAGTTTTCTCTGATTATGTAAAGGCAAATGTTTATGCCCATTATATGTGAATTACAAATGTATACTTCTCTTCCTTGAATTGATTCATAGGAAAATGTATTTTACACTGGTATTTCTCAAAATGTGATTTTAAGATCACTTTAACTAAATAACCTGGAGATACATTAAGCTGCAGAACTTTAGGTCGAAGCCTTGTCTATCAACACAGATCACAGTAAGGCCTAGGAAAATGATTTTTATCAGATTGATACATAATTTATATATACAAAAATTTTTGAGAACCACTATTTAACATTCTTTCTGAACTTTTGCTATTACCTGCAGTAAGTCAGTATGATTTTTTTATATAAGTATCATTTTGCATAATTAAACAATAAATGTAACCCAGATTATGAGCTGCATGAATCACCAACACAACACTTATTTTTCAAATCCTTTAATGTTTTAAAGATTCATCCCATGGAGCTGTTTATTTCTTTACCCAGGGCAGAGGTGTGAAAGCTTTCTTCACAGTTCTTCTAATTATATAGCCACAATATCAACCATGTAGAATGAATCAATACTGCAGTGTTGCTTCAGTACACTGCTTTTGGGAGAAATGCATTATGAAGCTAGGCCATGTTGTCAATCTTAAAACAAAATCGAGCCTAGATTGAAATGAAACAGAGCATCTCCAAATCAAACATAGAAGATATCCCTACTTTTTTTCCTTTTGCTATCTTGAGAGAGGGAGATAAAAGAGCTTGTAAGGGAACACCCAGCAATACTTTCAATATTCAAGTATACTTTCTTTACATCTTAGTGAGAAGTTAACACACAGTGTTCTTATTCCATTAAAATATATTTAAAAAAATGGATCCTTGGAGTTTTACATCATTTTTCATTGCAGTTTTGGAATATGAATGTAGGTAAAAAGTGGGTCAAAATGTCCTCTTAGTTTCTTACTTCATCTTTCATTTTCCCATCCCAACCTACTTTTCCCTGTGATCAATCAAGGACTGTGCGGAAATAGTTTAAGAGTCAATGAAAGTCAAAATGAAAATTGTTCAAAAGGACCCAGATAAGATAGAACTTTGTTGAGAAATAACATTTATGAATTGATATAGTTAATTTATTTCGTGGCTAGGGAAACTGGGTTATATGAAAATGGGAAGACTCTCTGAATGGAAAACTTCTATTGAACTAGACATGATCTCATTTGTAACTTATCTACAACTGGCTTTTAAAAGGGAAAAAAGAGTCTCACTTTCATTGATTAGAATTTCAGATGAAGAACTTTCTATGACAAAAGATTAAATGGCATAGAAAAGCCTAATATGTTTGATATTTCTCTGATATCTAACACTTACTTTCAATATTTAATGAATGAAATTTTGGATATATGAGAAAAGTAAACTGTCCTCATGAAATAATGCAAAATTCTATGTGAACACGTGATACACAATTTTGCCAAAAGAGTAGGGATATATTAGGCAGGAAAGATGGTATCTATGCTGGAATTTATATTTATTAGGTGCTCACCAGGTATCAGATTCAGTGCCAGTGCTTTATATCAATGTTTAATTGTACTATTATGCCATTCTGTTGAAGTAATTATTATCATGAAAAATTACACAAGATGAATCTACGAATCACAAACTCAGTAATTAGCAGAGCAATGGAAGGACATATCCATCTAAATCCCAAGTGCACTTTAAGGTTTATCAATTTACGCTCAGTCTAACTTCCAAGGTGTCTACTTTTTGTATGTCCAAGGCTCAATAATGCCTGCAATTGACTTGCTAATTTTATGTTCTATTTTCTTTTTTCTCGTTTTAGTATTTAGTAATTTTTTTGTACATAAAACTCCTAATTTTAACAAAAACAATACAGTGTCATTCCCTCTGATTTACAAATCACACTGACTAGAATAACATTTAGTTGATAATAGCAACAGGGAGACCTACCTGTAATATTGTTGGGTCTGTAAAAAATGTTAAAAGATCTTGAAAATCTCCATCATACCTAATTAAACCTTTGGAGCATTCTTGTGTTGTTCTAGCTGATATAAATAGCCTGTAAGTATGTATAGTTAAAATTTATCAGTGATGCCACAAACACGAGCCAGAGCCAAGCAGCCCTAAATCCACACCAAACAGCCATACCAGTGGCAAGACTCTTCCAGGTGCCTCCCCTAATGTGCTGACTCAGCAACTATAGCTACTAAAGCCTGCAAAGGCCAAACCAATAATCAAATCAAACCAGAGAGTCACCATAGGAAAAGTAAAAGTAGCTCAACTATTTAAGCTATCAGCAATTTTTTTAAACAAGGAAATTAAGGTAGGCAAATGGACAGATAAAAAATGTAACATATCATAATTTGCAATCTCAAGGGAGTACACATCACAAGGCGAGCATAACTCTGCAGACTCCATCTACCACAACATGGAATATTACATTTGAATGGGATATAATATTTGGAATATTACATTGCATTGTAATATTACAATGGAATATTACATTTCTCTATGAGCTAGAGTTCAATATTGCTGTAATAAACTCAATGAGCTAAAAGAAAATTCAGAAAGAAAAGTTAAAATGACATAAGAGAGCTCAGAAAAGCTGAAAAAGAAATACAACAAAATTAAAAATAAATTAATGATCTCAGAATTAAAACTGACAAGAAGGTAAAAAGAAAGAAAGAGATTCATAACATAAGGAGCTCAGTCAGTGAGATCAAGAACTGAAAAGAAAGCTGTGAAAGCAGTATTGAATCAGTAACCTTAAAAATAGTAATGCACAAAGACCCAGGTGGAAGAAGAGAAATATGATATTAAAAAAAAAAAGTGAGACATTTTTAGAATACATTACAGGTAAGAAAGGCAATGTAAGATAATGGGTAAGATAAAGGAGAGGGGAACAGAAAGCTATTACAAGTAGCAATAGAGTAGCAATAGAGTACTTTCCCTCACATGGGAAGGACTGCGAATACAAGTTGAGGAAGCTAAAAAAGCACCTAGTTGTAAAAATGCAAACAGATCTCCACCAAATCAAAAATGAGTAAAACTACTAAGAGTTTAAGACAGAGATACAATATTGAAGGTGACAAAGGAATAGGGAAAAAACAAAGCAGCAAGTCACTTAGGTACTCCCATCAAGCATTCTTCAAATTTCTCAGTAGATACTCTACAGAGAGAGAATGGAATGACATATTCAAAATATTCAAAGGTAAGAACTACCATCCAAGAATACTATATCCAGAAAGACTCCTGAGGCAGATACAAAGGCCTTCCCACACAAGCAAAAGCTAAGACAGTTTCCAACTGCACTTTCCACATAAGAAATGTTGAGAGGAGACAATGAGTACACCCATCACCACACACACAAATGAACAAGGAAATATATAAAATGAAAATCTAGACAAAATGGAATACAAAGCATTAATAGGTCAATAATAAACCATAAGAAAAACAGACTAAATTTATCGATCAAGAGGCACTGCACAGCTGATTCAATCAGAAACCAAACTCAGCTGAGTTCCAGAGATGAATCTGAGTTTCAGTGTCTATAGAAAATATCATGGCAGAAAATGTCATAAAACATCAACTGTTTTTAGCTCAGTTCTTCAATATATTTCCCATATGCCTCCGTACCAAAGATAATGTTTAAAAGAAAGGCTTAAAAAAAAGCAGAGTAGACTTTGGTTTCAATAGCATATTATGATAAAATTGTAATGAATCTATTCTGTACTTTACTATTTTATTGCATCTTCTCTATGACAAAGAAAACTAACTAGACTGGAACCTTTATTGAATTAAGTTATTCTACTTTTCAAGGTTAGTAGGGAATTTCTATGCTGACTTTTTACTTGACTCAATAGTCAAAATAATGAGAAGTCCTCTGAAGGGCATAATGAATGTTCGTCTATGAAGAGGTAAATATGTTAAGTTTAGGGGACTCAATTAACAAAGGGTTCATGAAAATTTCTTATATTTTGATAATTAAAAGTACCCTTAAAATATTTGATATTATTTATATTAGTGGGGAAAAGGACATTTTTACATAAATTGAAAAACAATAAATCATTGGCAAAGGAGCAACATTTGAGGTTCAGCTTTTCCAGGAGTCTTTCCTAAAATGTCAGCAAAATATTTGTTACTATATTGATGCCAAAATCAGATTACATAGGTTGGAACATTAACTTCTTTAAGTCTTAGAGCTCTTATCTAATAGTGGGGGCAAGGGGATCAAGCATTGACTATACTATTGAGTAGTTCACATAGCATAAAGAAATTGCTTAATAAAATGACCGAGTGCTTCCCTGGTGGCATAAGGGGTTAAATGTCAGCACTATCAAGCTATCAGTTAGGGAGCTGACCCACATGGCGCAGCAGGCCTCTCCCGTCTCGCCCACTGCTCTCCTCAGCCATGTACTTCAGTAGATCCTCCTGTTCTGCTCCATATTCTGTCTCTGGTGAATCCTCTCGCCGCCCACCCCCCACCTCTGGCCTACACCCCAGCTCTTGCATGAATGCACAAAATAAATAAATCTTAAAAAAAAATGACCTCAATTAAAAAGAAAAGAAAAGAAAGTGCTTTCAGGAGCCAATGTTAGTAGAGAGCAATGTGAGTTATAAGTTTAGTGGGGTATAAGAAATCCTGGCCTGGACCCATGTCCCTAAAACCCAAAGTGCTGATCTGCTCAGGAGCTCCTCTCATCACTATGCAAGCCTGCTCATTTCTCTGGGCTTTGATTTTCTTATCGAAATTAGTTAATTTTGTAAATTCCATGACATACCGCTTTTGAACACTGGGAATAAAATGACTGAATCATAATTTGACCTGTGTTCCCAATTTATTCTTAGAGCCCACATTTGAAATAAATTTGACAAATCATTGGATTACAGTAATTAGGACTATATTGAGAAAAATGTAATAACAAATACATTATCTCCTGTGGCAGCTGAAATCTATTGAATATTGAATAGAAAAAATTTGCACCTTTTTAAATATGGTTCACCATCAAAAAAGAAAAAAAAATGAGAGGTGTAAATGTGCAGTTTGGGGTATGCAAAGATATTTTTCTTATCATGGTTCTCTTTTAGAAATAAACAACTTTGTAGCCAAGTAAGACGACTAATTAGATTTTTGTATGATTGCTAAGTGGAAATGTCTTATTCTGCTTTAAATTATGTTGGGACATGAGATCAACAAACTGATTAGAGTAAACTGACAACATTTTCCAGGAAGGCTACTTAGGAATAATGTAAAGAAAAACACATTTAGCATAGATTTCTAAAAAGCCAACCTTGTTCCTGTATATATGTTTACATATTATTATCCCTCTTGCTACCAAATTAACAATTATATGAGCCAGAAGAAACCATCTAATTAAAGAACAAAATGTAATCTGTGCTGTTACACTTCCCTTGGTTCTATTATAGAATTATCTGTGAATATGATGAAATACTGCTCACTACTAAATGATTTATGCCTATATGGCCATTTATCATGAGAAATAATTGCAGCTTAGCAAAGAGCCTTGAATCCTAGAGTAATGCTGTATTAGCCATGGGTCTTTGGAACAGTCCTGTGTAACCCTGATAAGATAACCTTCCTTATCTCCACTACCCTTCTCCCTACCTAATCTGGGCCTTTCTATTTTATTAAATGGAAACATCTATCCAGAAGCACAAGTTGAGGATCTAAGAATCATTCCTGACACTGCCCTCCCTACCATATCGAACTTTCCACTAAATCTTTTATAGTTGATTTCTTAAATAGTTCTTGAATCCTTGCTATTCTCTTAATCTCTAACACTACTACCTAACCCAAACTGCCACTGTTTGTCTCCTGTCCTACTTCAATTGTCACCTATAACTACTTTTTTCACACTTCCCCCTCTTCAATCCACTCTTCACCTTTAAATTACTTTCTTTGTTCCTAAGCTCAGGCACTAGGACATTAACATGACAAATTCCCTCTACTAGAATATTCTCTATCAATTTTGCATCAGATAAATAGACTGAGGAATGTCTTCCCATTTGGCACTTTATTTATCTCACAATGTATTCATATATTCATTTATGTAGTTATTTCATTAATGCGTGTCTCTGAATTACTATGCAAATTCTCTGAAGGAAATCTCTGCTCCTAGTTTTACTAACTATTGTTTATCTGACACAAAGTACAGGGCTTCTAGAACAATGCTATTAAATGTTTTTTTAAGATTTATTTATTTTTATTTATACATACAAGCTGGGGTACAGGCCAGAGGCGTGGGGCGGCGAGAGGGTTCACCAGAGACGGAGCAGGTAGCAGAACAGGCAGATCAGAAATACACTGCTGAGAGGAGCAGTGGGCAAGGCAGGAGAGGTCTGCCGCGCCATGTGGGATTCTCCCCGGCCGGGCGTCGAACTCGCGTCGCCGCTGTCGACAGCTCCACAGCCCAGCGCTTAACCGCTGCGCCACCGGGGAGGCCTTAAATGTTTTTTTAAATGAGTAAGTGAATAAAGGAGTGACAGAGAATATTTTGAACAGTTTACGGTTCTCCTCAGCCTTTGATTAAGACTGATACTTTACACGATCTAACTTGGAGTAAAATATGGAGAAACAATAGGACACATATCTAAACAAGCTACATAAAACATTTCGTGCCATCAGATTACTTCAACTTTATAAGTGACATATGGCAACATAATTAAGTGATTAAGGTACTTTTCATTATTTAAATCTATTTCATATTATCTCAATGTAAACAAAGTTTCCCCAGAGTTGTGAGCTTTAATTTAAAACTTCCATAATGCCATTATCGTGCTAGTTTACTGCCTATTACAAAGTGTTAAAAACTATATTATTTTTACCTAAGACTGGAACAAATAGTATTTTAATTTCATCCTTCTGGGTCAAGTACATTTGTTTTTCTAACAATTTTAACTGAAAGTTAACATAAAGGAGTCAAACAAATTTTCACTAGTTACCTCACACACAATATTACTCACAAACTTTCATATAGGCATCCATTTTTTGGAGGCAAAAATCTAATAGATTGTTTAGTCAAAACAAAAGCTGAATTTTCTTGTACGCATCTTCTCCCTCAGGCTCATCTCTCTCTTCCTTCTTTTCTGGCTTGGCTTCTTGACCTCCTCTCAAACCATCCTCACAGAATCTAATCCCTGAATCTCTAAGCTTCCACAAGTATTTCTCCATTAAACCTGTTTAGTATACAAAGACATGCCTCTCTATAATTTATATTTCTATAAGTATCTATAATCTATAAATCTGTAAATACAATAGTTGCAAATATCTACAATTTACTATTTTTTCCCATCACACTGGGCATTTAAACTGCTTTCTCTGGCTTTCTTATGGCAGCATCACCCTTTCTCTTCACACCACATCACAGCAGCAACCATGCTCTGCCACTTGCTGGTGGACTGAGTGCCTCAGTTACAGCTCTGGCTCAGTTTTCTCTACAGCAAATCAGATTTATCTACAGTATATAGGGAGAAGCCAAGAACTAAGACAATTTGAGGGGCCCTGTTTCAAAACTAGTAAAGCATATATAAGAGTAAATATTGGCATATTGTGGTTATTTATTGAGAGTAAGAAGGGAAAATGAAATACAATTTAAAGAGCTGATTGAGATCATGTTATCACAGAAATGTGGAAATAATACATTTGTATTCATTGGCTTTTTTCTACAAGATTTGACTATGAGCTTTTTGATTGCCTTTTCCTAGACCACAATTTTGCAAATTATTTTCTATAGAGAATTTTTATAAATCTTTAGTTCTGCTATGAGAGTAAGTTGGATTCTTATATTGATAGTCTAGAAATGATAGGTTTAGATTTACTATCCATTACTGGCAATGACACAGCTTTTTAGAATTCCATCTAATATGGGATAATGTCAAGTTTCTCTCAAGTATGACCGGTAAGACTGGAAGAATTTTTACAGACTAACTCCTGGCTATGTATCTTTCAAAGCTTGTTTCTTTTTTCCCTCCACACACTTACAGGGTTGAGAGTTGTGGGAAATATTTGTATACTGACAACATCTCTGGTCTTTTGTACAGGATACTCTAGGTTGAGTACAACCTCATAATAATTTGTAAGTAATATGTCACAAATAAAAATCTATCAGATATTTGAGGGCAAATTACAATTGCTCCTATATTAACAATAAATATAGTAACACACCATAACACTATTAATTATATTTTGCCACATTTAAAGACTCACTGAAAAAATATAGATGAATGCTTATTAATAAAGATAATTTATCAAGAGTTCATTGTGTGATAGGCACTCTTCTAAGCACTTTACACAACTAGTAATCCTTTCTATTCCCCTGTATGGTACATGGTTTTCACATTACTAGTTCATATATAAGGAAAATGAGGCACAGATGAATTATTTTCTATCATTTTCAGTCTCTACAGAGCATATATTTTTTCTCCTTTAAAGAACGAATCATAATAATTTTATCTACTATTTTACGGTAAAGTAAATTGGCAAAAATCTACCTGAGAAAATTTAAGACCATTTTCTCATAGACAAGTACATAGAAAAAAGGACTAAATATGTTTTGATATTTTTATTTAAACTTCTCTAAACTTTTAGTGATAAAATTAACTGTACTTGAAAGTTTATGCTAGAGAAGTTTTATTTTTAGAATGTCTTACTCAAAATGACACTTATGTATCAAATCATTTAAGAATGAAATTCCTGGAGTGTGTTTGTGTCTACCTGCAGCAACACTCCAGGAGACCTCTGTCTTTTAAGGAACTTCTTTTTATTTTACGATTTAGGGTAAATATTTCTTCTTTTTAACCCATCTCTATACTCACATATAGTTGGTTGATTACAATTCCAATAAACTATCACTTTATTTTATACAAACAAAATTCCGTATCGTTAATTTTCACTCAGTCATAGAGTTACTTCTTTATTTTTTTCTTTTAATACTATACATTGCAAAAGTTCAGGGACCTTTTATATTTGTCTTTTTTCCAACACCAAGCTTGTATGAAATAGGGATTCAAAATTAATTGCTACCTGAACAGATACTGGAGAACAGCTTTGGAATTTGATCTTTGTAGAGCATAAAACAGTGCAGATACAATAAAATTTTGTGCTAAAAAGGATAAGGACTTTCACAAGAAAACTTTTCTCTATTCCACCCATCCACCAGGATTTATTCACAAATTCTTTTTTTTTTGATAAATATTTCATTTATTTGTTATTCATATCTTTTACATTATTGTGTGTCCTCCATAGGTTACCCATCACCTATTCACCTGTGAAGCCATCACCATAGTCCCTTGTGCTCCCCTCTTCCCCCCTCTTGAGCCCTTACCCTCCCCTCCTCCCCTGCTGAATGTCGCATTCTTATTTGGCTCCCCTATATTCCTGTTATAAGTTAAACCAGTCAATGTTTTCTTAAGTGACAAAATAATTCAATGTGGACTTAAGATTTAACTACAGTAAACTTCCTTAGAATGAACACATTTTTAAAATCAATTATTATTGATTTGTCATGCACCTACATAGCTATTGGGGACACTTCACACCTCAACATGTGCACCTATTCAATCTCCCTCCTCACCATCTCCTGTGCCAATAGATTACCGCTCCCCCCCCACCATTCACTCTTCCTCCCTCCCTGTCCAGTACCCACCATATTTTTCATAATGTCTAAGAATTGTTGTTGTCACATTTTGCCAGTTTGTTTTATTTGGTTATTTATAACCCATAATGAATGAAGCTATCTGGTAATTGTTTAACTTTCTGGCTTATTTCACTTAGCATAATCATCTCAAGATCTCTCACTTTTGTACCAAAAGGCACTATTAATAATGGAGCACTATTCCATCAAGTATATAGCCCACAATTTCTTTACCCAGTCACCTGTTAATGGATATTTAGGTTGTAAATGTGCATATTTGAAGAGAGAAAAGGATAAAAATAGCACCCGATTATCTTTAAAATCCTTGTCTTTTAAGCTCTTTCATTTGAGTAACAATATTCTAGAAACAGTGAACATAACACTGACCTATTTGGGAGTGTCCCTGTCATATACTTAACAGATTAAATCTAATGTATTGTTTTAAAAAACTCTTTGGAAGGGGGGCCAGTGGATTAGTGGAGGATTACTGTGCTTTGATTGTAGGCATGGTGGAGCAACGTGCATCTGAGGAGGTGTGAACCTATACCCCTACATTATGAGCAGTAAATAGTCCTCCTGTCTTTTCATATAATTTACAGCTTAGAATATTGGCTTTGAAATTTACATTTTAATTATTCATACGTATAAACAGATGCTATTGTCTCCAAGTATAGAACACTCACATTAACCCACTTCAATTAAAAAAATCTACAGTGCTATAATCAGTTAATGGCAAATATTAAGCACATAAGCTGATTAGTTGGAAAAAGTCATCTGGCAATTGTGTGGAGGAGAAAACTAGAGGCAAAAAGGTCAGCTATGAGACTATTGAAAAAACTGAAGCTAAAGATGAAGAGTCTTCAACCACAGTAGCTGTGGCTTGAGTGAAAACAGGATGTTCCTAGAGATGTTATCAAATCAAGACAAAAAAAAAAGATATAGAGGAGAAACAAGGAAAAAGATCTGATCAAGAATTGAAATAACATATACACACAAGATCACAGGACAGTGCACTTTGACAGAGTGACTTGAGAGGAGAAGAAAGGGACCACCCAGGAATTCATGAGACTCCAAGGACCACAATTTAGATAGGTAAAGTGCAAACTAACTCTCAGGAAAGAGGGGAACCAAAGGGGTGCTGCGAGGACCTATGTGTTAGCAGGGTCTAGAGTCTCTGACTCAGAGAACTCTTAATTTACATCATGGCAGACTAAGGTCTTCTGTTGCATCAATTGCCAGAATATTGGGGTGAGGATTTATGGAACATGTAAAGCAGAAAGACTTTATTTCCAAACTTATTGGTTGGCTATTTTAAAAATAATTGAGTATGTGAAAATCGAAGTTTGGTGCCGGTGGGCTTTTGAGTTAACAGATCTCAGCCTGTACTGATGAAATAAAACTAAGGAAACCTAAAGGCTAATTTACAGAGGACATGTTTGGTTCGTCTGTATAACCCTTTGTGACCAGTTAGATGTGCAAGAGGGAGTCAGTAAAGCTTCCAGGTTTCTGGTTTGGATTTCTTTTGGATCATAATACAACTTTGTATGTTCACCAGCAAAATTAATCGTACTTAATGGGTACTCAAATATAATTATGTGTGTGTGGATAAAGGAATTATTCAGGGATAGCACTGATAGCATATTTCATGAATTGTAAAAGTATTTTATATATCACATTTACCAAAACTATAGAAAAATAGGAATTATAAATGTATATATATATATATATATATATATATGTATATTGTCAAGGATTTGGATTATATTCCACTTATCAGGATTTCATCAGAACCCAACATTGCTAAGGTTATGTTTCTTCCCTTTACTCTCCGTTGATTAAAAAAGTCGTAAAGGTATTATCAATCTAATGTTATGATCAAAAGAATGCACTAGTTATCATTTCTCTAGAATAGTTACCTCAGTAACTGGTTTATTTATAATCCATATACTAGTTATTATGTTTCCAGAATACAGTTGATTTACTTACAATCTATTTTTCACCTGTTTTAAAAGATCTAGCCACTCTGAATCAGTAACAATAGTAGCTATTATTGAGAAATTACCATATATTTGGGATAGTTAAAAAAGCTTTTGACATAGTAGCTTTTTTAGTTCTCAAAACAGATCTATGATACACACTATTGCAATTTTATTTATGTATGATAAAGTTATGGAACAGAAAGGGTAACAGCTAGACATTTGTGGAAAGAGATTTTGAACTCGAGCAGACTAATCTCTTGAGTACAGTTTATGATGTTCATACACAGCAATTAGAGTTATAAAAGAGTCTTAGCAACCAAGAACAAGATGGCAACTTATGATGGTTGAGCATGATTAGAATTCATCCAACTCTTCACAGATATTGATATGCCTAGGTACTATACTTTATATATCAAGAACTAAGAGCTATGGAATACATGGTCCTTACCCACATACTTTCTATGCATTGGGGAATCTTGACGGTTACATAAATAAAATGGTGTAATCAAGCTTATTCAAATACATATTATGCTCCAGCCAATTATAACAATTCCTTCTTGTAATTACCTGCAATCTCATTCATCGTCATTTGTTCAACACAAATTTATTGTATATCAACCATAGGTCAGACACTATGTTGATGCTGGGTACACTGAGGTCTACATGAAAAAATTAGTTCTTTTCCACCAGTAACCAGAAATTACTAGAAATAATTTCTACTATTCCGGTTTATATATATGCAATCTGAGATCCAAAATGTTATGAAGATTTCCCAGAACTCCATAACTTTTAAGTAGCAAGGTTAATTGTGTTAAATGTGAGTCAAGGGCAACTGTCTTTTATAACTTCACACTCATTCAGTCAAGATATATCAAGAACTTACTGTTTCAGATGATCAATACAGCTCTAAATAAGATGGAGGAGACAGGCATGGTTCTTATCCTCTTGATATAGGATCGATACAGTTTCATTGCACCATACTCTAAGCACCACCTAGATGCAGAAAAAAAAATTAAACTACAATGAGAAATTTAATACAGGGAAATGGCAAAGCATAAAACACCAAAAAAACAAGTGGGAAATTTGAAGCTGGAGGCTGGTACGAATTGCTACAGCAATTGTTATGTTGCTAGACATTGCTCATTGAACAGATACAACAGAAAAGGAACAAAACCCTGTCCTTCCTGAGCTCTTGCACTCTACTGCTATTGACTCCTATTGAGGGAAAACATTGTATATTAATGTTAACTCAATAAAAAAAAAAAAAAAACCTTGGAGGAGTTTTCTTTGTGTGTGCGTGCGTGTGTGTGTGTGTGTGTGTGTGTGTGTGTGTGTGTATAAGATAGGAAATAGGAAAACAGGTAGCTAACAAGAAATGTGGTTTGCAGATCCTAGCCTTGAGCATCACACAGCGAGGGGACAGAGTGGAGGGACTAGAGCTGAGCGGCAATAGCTAAATGGCATACACATCTTTTCACTCAATGTCAGAAAGAATGTAATTGAACTTTATAAAGATTTAGAGCTAGGAAATACTGTAGAAACTATCTGGTCTGACTTGTTTCATTTCCAAATGAGAAAAATAAGGCCCAAAGGAAATCAAGTGTCTTTTAAAAGGTTATAGAACTTCTAAGGTATTAGAGCCAGGACAAGAATCCAAATTTTTCTATTCTGCCTTTCATCAAAATTTCTGTTATGTTATAACTTCTCAGCTTTTTGGCTAAGATCAAGTGAAATTTCTGTTATGCAACGCTGTCCCTAAGGACGATGAACAAATTAAGGACAATGTTCTTAAAAGATCTGCATAAGATGCAAAAGATGAAAAACTTATGTAATGGATACTATCCTTCCAAGATCAAAATACATTACTACCTGAAGACTTATTTAATATGAGGGAAAATTTTGAAAACTAAAAAATACAGAAGAGGGGCTCAATAGTAGACAAAGAAGCAACTGGCTGAATAAACAATCTTGAACATATGATGGTAAAAAGCAAACAAACAGATCAGGAAAAAGAAAAATGAATTAAACAGAACAAAAATAATATAAGAACCTTATGGGGAAAATTGAGAATAATATTTACATTATGGGTTCCTAAAAGGATAAGAGAGAAAGGGGAGAACCTTTAAAGAAATAATAGTAAACCAATTTTAGCTCAATAAAAAAAATAGAATGGAAACAACAAATGTTGATGATGATGTGGATGTGTAGAAAAAGGAACAGTCATTCACTGATGGTGGGAATACAATTTGGTGCAGTCTGTATGAAAAATAGTGTAAACAGGGGCCTCCCTGGTGGCGCAGCAGTTAAGCGCTGCACTGTGAAACTGTTGGCAGCTGCAACCTGAGTTCCACACCTGGCTGGGGAGATTCCCACATGGCACAGCAGATCTCTCCTGCCTCGCCTGCTGCCCCCATCAGCAGTGTATTCGGTCGATCTGCCTGTTCTGCTCCCCACTCTGTCTCTGGTGAACCCTCTCACTGCACCACGCGTCTGGCCTGTACCCCAGCTTGCATGCATAAATAAATAAATCTTAAAAAAAAAAGAAAAGAAAAATAGTGTAGATATACCTTAAGGAAATAAAAATGGAAATCTCATATGATCTAGCAACACCACTATTAGGTATTTGACACTAGCATATAAGGTACAAAAACACTAATACACTAATACAATAATATTTATGGACTCCTATGTTCCTAGCAGTATTATTTACTGTTCCCAAGTCATGGAACTAACTAACTGCCCATGACAAGTGACAGGATAAAGAAATTATGGAATATATGCCAAATGGAATATTACTCAACTATTTAAAAAGATGAATTTGTATCGTTGAGACAAAAATAGATGAATTTTGAAGTGGTTATGCCAAGTGAACAAATGAGATAGTAAAATACATATCAGATGGTTTAACTTATCTGTGGAATATGAATAAAGAAAAATATACAAGTGCAAAGCATAGCTAAAACAATTCTTAGACTTTGTGAAAAATATACTGCTTCCCAGAGGGAAAGGAAGAGGGAAGGGGAAGAAAGGGAACAAATCACTTGCAAGGTTTTGAGGGAGGGTAAATGGAGCATGTGGAAGAATAAAAATATAACCCTGAAGTTATACAGACATGTAAACAACTGACAATAAAAGAATGTGTTGATGAAAAAAGCAGTTATAGATGTAAGACCTGAAACCATAAAATGCATAGAAGAAAATATAGGCAAAACTCTACATGACATACATCTCAGCAAAATCTTGAAAGACACATTCCTCAAAGCGAAGGAAGTGAAAGACAATATAAACAGATGGGATTATATCAAAATAAAAAGCTTCTGTACAGCAAAAGAGACATTAACCAAAACTAACAGACACCCTACCAACTGGGAAAAGATCTTTGCACACAATGCATCTGATAAAGGACTGATAACAAAAATTTACAAGGAACTCACACAACTCAACAAAAAAAAA
>PVIJ01022138.1:0-16847 GCA_004024925.1 Scalopus aquaticus
CACAATAGCAAAGGTATGGAAGCAACCCAGATGTCCAAAAATAGATGATTGGATCAAGAAGATGTGGTACATATACACAATGGAATACTATTCATCATGGAAAGAAGATAAACACATGCAATTTGCAGCGACATGGATGGAATTAGAGGGGATCATACTCAGTGAAATAAGCCAGAAAGAAAGAGAAAAATATCGAATGATTTCACTTATAACAGGACTATAAGGAAACCAAATAGGAGAGAGACAATCAGTGTGTGGGGGGGGGAGGCGGAGGGAGGGAAGGAAAAGGACACAAAATGGAATAGAAAAGAACACAAGGGACCATGGAGATGGATCATGGGTGAATTGGTGGTGGGCTACCCAAGGGGAATACAAAATGTAAAAGACATAAATAACAATAAAAATATATATTAAAAAAATTTACCTTACTAGAGCAGTCAGAACCCAATGAAATAAATTCCAATTTACCTCTAAAAGACATACTCACAAAAGGTTTTAAAGAAAGATCATATCACTATCAAAGATGTAAAATCATCTGAAAACCTAGGGGAAAATTCTAGTAACTGATGTGAGAAAGCTGGAATCTCTGATACCAGTTTCTGGAAGTTAATGTTCCCGTCTACCAATAAACTGCTAAGAATAACACTTTTGGAAGCTTTCTAAAATAGCCAACCTCAACATGCTTTATATGATTACAATCCTTGGTCACAGGACAAAATAAAAGGCACTCCTGTTATCTGTCTGATTTGAGACTTGTATGCTCACGGTATACTGTGCTTTGCCCGTACTTGAATCTCCTTTTAACTTTCTCTGTACCTCCAAGGCTGTTCTCTGACCTCTTGGTCATGGAGAAATGCCCCTAAAACCCCCACTTTCTTCACTGAATTTGGTATGAGTGAGCTACTTAAAAGATCTAGCTGTTCTTTGCTATCTTCTCATGATGTACTGCTTATGCTACTCCATCTACTGTATCCCAGAGTAAAGTGTATTCCACCACTGCCATCAAACAGACCTAACCAAATACCAAGTAATACCTCCTTCCCTTTGACAACCATGCCCTTCACTGAGCTGCAGTCTACTATCATCTCGATAAATGTCTTCTACTAAAGAATTGAACACCTGTTTACTCTTGCCTCTAAATCGCAGATCCTGCTATCATCATCAGTGATTTAAACGTCTACCTATACAAAATCTTAGGGTCTTGGGTACTTAGTCTTCTGTCCAGTGACTTTCTACTCATCATTACTTTACCTGGTCCAATGGAAGAGCAAAGCCTGAACTTCATCATTACTCAGAACATCTCGAGTATTAAAACCTTAAATTTAAATCTTCTATAATCTATCTTTCACACCTGCATATCTAACCTACTCATAATAAATCACACTGATTCTATGCTCATATCTCATTGATCCTACTTAACCTATTTACTTTCTCAGTGCCTCTCAGCAACACCTGATCTCCACCATCGTCTCTCTTTCCACATCCACTTTTAATTACATGCCTGAACATTTTAATTACTCATTGCCGATCTTCATAATACATTTTGCCATTATCCTACCTTTGTACTTTCCTAATAGAACCAATATTATTCTAATATTCTGCCTTTCTTATACCTAAAACTGCACTTACAATGACGGGCAATTGTGCACACTAGCCTATCCTCCTAGGTCAGTGAAAATAGGACAATAAAATTTTAGTTAAGAGCCCCGTGGGAGTGAGCCCAGCCAAGAAACATTTAGTCTTTCTATTGGGAAACATGGATACTGGGCATATCTTGCTTCATTCAAAATTTAATGATGAAAAATATCTACATAATTTTTCTTTACCTTCACCTTGATTTTATAATCCCAACTTAGACATTATATTTACTTTGTTTCATAGAGTGAGTGTTTAGATTTACTCACATGCACATTATTATTATTTAATGAGGTAACTTGGTTTAAAACACTGTGTCTGATTTAGCGAAAGAGGCTCACCTTCTCAGACAGATGTCATCACACCACACTCACCACCAAAGAACTCATAGTCCTTCACTTTGTTGCTCAAAATCTTTTTATAACTCCTATTTAAAAACATTGGAACCGTTTTGTATTCCATTTTAGTGGCCTTTAAAATGATATGTCCAAGGGCCTCCTCGGTGGTGCAGCGGTTGGGTGCTGTGCTGTGGAGCTGTGGGCAGCAGCGATGCGAGTTTGACACCTGCCTGGGGAAGATTCCCACATGGCGAGGCAGACCTCTCCTGCCTCGCCCGCTGCTCCCCTCAGCAGTGTGCTTCCCTTGATCTGCTATTCTGCTCCCCACTCTGTCTCTGGTGAGTCCTCTCGCCACCCCATGCCTCCGGTCTATACCCCAGCTTATATGCATAAATAAATAAATATGTTTTAAAAAGTAAAATGATATGTCCATATCTTAACACCCAGAACAAAGAATGTGATTTCACTTGAAAAGAGAATTTTTACAAATAGTTAAGGATCTCCAGATGGGTTCATCCTGGACTACCCTACTGGACCCTAAATCCAATAAAAATATATCCCACAAGAGACCTACAGAGGAGAGACACAAAGGGGGAAAAGGTAAACTGAAAATGGCAGCAGAGACTGGAGTTATGAAGCTACAATCCAAGAAACGCCTGGAATCATCAGGAGCTGAAAGAGGCAAGGAAGCATTCTTTCCCAGAGGCACTGAGTCATAGCCTGCCAACACTTGATTTTAGACTTCTGGCCTCCAGAATTGTGAGAATAGATTTCTCACAACTTATTCTCTGTTTAAAGCCACCCAGGTTGTAGGATTTGTTACAGCAGCTTCAGAAAACCAATACATCCCTATATAGTTGTATGTGTTTTACATTTACCATCTTTTTATGTCTACATGTTTAATTCAGACCTATCTTCTATTGCATTGATATTTTCTCCAACTCTGTCTGATCTGTAGTTCAACTTTTTTTACTTATAGATGTTTTATTTATTCCTTATTAGAGTATCATAATTTTTAGAGTATTAGAGTATTACAATTTTCTTGAATTGTGTCTTAAATATGCAAGTAAATTCATAAAATATTGCTACCTGCTTGTGCTATTATCTGAAGATTTTTCAGTGTGCAGTATCTCATTCCATCTGTATGTTTGTCTTTATCTCACAATAGATTGTTTTCCTACATGTTTCTTAATTTGATGTACTGAGGTCATCTTTATGAAAGCTTTAGCTATGGAAATAACATGTGACATTTATTGAGGATGAATCCCTGAAGAAATAATTCTTCCTAGGTTACTCTACCAGGAGATTTTCCAGGTCATTTAGTTCTCTATATTGTCAATGAAATTATGATTTCATTTGTTTTATTTTAGGAAAACAAAATATTATATATTTTATTTTTTGCTATTACAGTTATTGAGTTTATACTAGAACACAGGTCTGAAAAGATTTTTTCATTTAGCATAGCAAACTGTATCTTGTGGTTACATACACATATTTCTCTTTTCAACAGCTGCATATAATTCTTTGGAATGAGTACAGCATAATTAACTTACCATTTATTCACTACCCTAATAGTTTCCAATTATAAAAATAATTTTTGACATTAACCATTTACCTATCTTTGCACACTTTGGTTTCTGAGGAGTACTTATTTAAACGTTGTGTATATATATCAATTTATATAACTGGGAATGGAATTGTCCATTTTCCACACATGCATCAAAATTGGATATTACCACTTCTCTATGATCTAAATCTAATCTATTGGAGAAAAGTAGATGTATGATTACCTAACTGCATTTCCTTGATTACTAGTGATAATGGATAATTTTCATTACCTGGTTTTAATTCATCTTCTTTGAATTGGCCACTAGCTTTGTTCATTTTGCCCTGAGTTGCAGGTATCGCTAACCTGTAATAGTGCTTAGAATTATCAGGGATTATAATCAAAGAAGTTGGGCCTCCCTGGTGGTGAAGTGGGTTAAAGCGCTGTGCTATGGAGTTGTCGGCAGCAGAGACGCGGGATTGATTGACGCCCGGTGGGGAGATTCCCACATGGCATGGCAGACCTCTCCTGCCTCGCCAGCTGCTCCCCTCAGCAGTGTATTTCCATAAATCTGTCTGTTCTGCCCCCCACTCTGTCTCTGGTGAACCCTCTCACTGCCCCACGCCTCTGGCCTGCACACCACTTCTTGTATGCATAAATAAACCTTTAAAAAAAAAGAATTGACTTGCCAAGTGCAATTAGAAATGACTGAAGAGTTTGAGCAAAAAGATGAGATAACTGACTTGAAATTTAAATAATTACTTTGATTATTAGGTTAAGAAAATGGATTGATGAAGGTTGGATCAAAATTTAAAGTGGGGATAGGAAAGACTTTTTTGCAGGATATAAAAGTTCTCTTAACACTATCAACAGTAGGTAATAAGAAAGGATCAATATTATAATACTCAAAATTGTCAAGTTATAAATAAGACCATAAAGGGAGGATACCTGAATAAGAGAAAACTGCATTTTGAAAAATAACAATGTGGGTCAGTTTCTAAAGAAACCATGCAAATGTCAGAGATATGTAGAAAAAATCTTATGCAAGTTCTCTTTTTTCCACTGAGGCATCTGACTCAACATAAAACTTTTACATAATATATCAAGTGAGTAAAATCTAGGCTCCCCCTTTGCAAAACTGTTGCAGGATTTACCTGAATAAAAAGAGGAGTAAGCTAATATTTTAACTGATAGTTCTGATTGAATTAGTTTGCTTTGTAACTGACAGATGTTTACAGAGATTAAAGACAATGCGAAGATACCCTTATAATATGCCCAATTTTCTATTAAGTTTTACAAGTTGCAAAATGAGCATTTCTGAAAGAATCAAAATAAAGAAAAAAACACCTCATACAATTTATAAAAGCTCCAATAATGTTTTTTTTTCTGCAGACAATACAAAATAGTAACAATGAGCTAAAAAATATGAAGATTAAAGTCCTAGAATTTGAATAGACAATCCTAGACAAAGAGTCAGCCTGTAAAAATCACCATGAGAATTTCAAGAAAAAAGAGGGCAAAAAAGACAATTAAAACACCCTTTAATGACCATTTGTTTTAAGAGATTTTTATGTGTGCCTCCCTGGTGGCACATGGGTTAAGGTCTCAGTGCTATCAAGCCATTATTGCCAGCCACTGTGGCATGAGTTCCATCCCTGGCCAGGAAGCTGACCCACATGGCACAGCAGACCTCTCCTGCCTCGCCTGCTGCTCCCCTCAGCAGTGTACTTCGGTAGATCCACCTGTTCTGCTCCCCACTCTGTCTCTGCTAAATGCTCTCACCACCACCCCCGATACCTCTGGCCTACACCCCAGTTCCTATAGGCATAAGTAAATAAAAATAAATCTTTGAAAAAAAGAAATTCTTTATGAGGGGATATAAATTAAAAACAATAGATGCAACTAGAAGAAAAACAGCTTTAAGCATGCAATTTGATATACTTCATGACAAAATAATCATGGATGTTTTACTTAGGCCCAGAAAATTTATTAACACTTTAGCAAGGCTATGTCTATACTCATCGTGTTTTTTCAGGCCTGAGGTGAAGAGCAAGGACCTTGTACCAATTGTGGAGGGCAGGCAAAACTGGTTTCAGCATGCCCTACTATATCAGTTATTACCACGACACAGTATTACCATGATACGGTATACAACAAACAAAAAACCTTGATTACATGCAACACTATGTACTTATTTCTTATGCATCAATGGATAAACTATGGATCACCTGATCGAGGCTGGATTTGACAGGAATAGCTCTGCTTCATGTATCTTTCTTCTACCCTGTTGAACTGACAGAATAACTCAGAGATACCATCATGGCATTGGCAGAAGCATAAGGCTATAAACAAAAAGTGTAAGTCCTTCTAAGAACAAGACTCAGATCAGGCATTCTGTTCCTTTCACTGCATTCTATTGGCTCAAGCAAGTCACAGAGACAAACCCAAAAACTAAGGGATCGGGAAACATGCCCCACCCCTTGAATGGGGAGAGGCAAGACAAAGTAAATATTGCTGAACAATAATATAATATAATCTACCACACCACCCACTTTCTTCTCTACATCCTTTTATCAGCCCCTTTCTTTAGCTCTGGGGGAAATAAATTAGTAAGAAACTAAACCACAATGTAAGAGACTTGATGTACTATTCTTTGGAAACAAATTTTATTTAAAAGACACAAACATAAGACAAGCGTAAGCACTGATGGTGTCATTTCAAGCATCTCAAGGGAAATATATTTCTGGAGAGGTCTTTATAAGTGAGTGTATATTGGACTAGAGACAGATCAGACCTGAACATAAGGAAAGCCTTTATTTCCTCTCTATTTCACTTATGCTATATTATTTAAGTAACCTCTTTTTTTTCTGTTTCTGCTTCATCAACACTCAAACTCTTCTGCAACCAGAGGAGCAAATCAAACAACATGCTCACCATAGCTGGCAAGCTAGCAACTTATCAGGCTTTACGGGCCTAGTGAATCGTTAGTATTTTAGTATGGAAAAACCATAACATCATAATTATAAAATAATCCAAAACCCAGTCTACTGAAACTGCAACATTATCATTTTCATTTGTGTTCTTTATTAGCTATGAGGATTCAAATTTCCAAAGACCTTTGGGCTCTAAATACACACCATACTCACAAACAGCTGTAAACCACCATGGATACTATTTTACATTAAACAGGGTAACACAGATAATATCTTGTTTTATTTTTCATTTGAGTAATTTTCTATGACACACCTACAAAACTTCTCAAAGTTCTACCAGACACATAATAGGTATGCCCAAAATGAAATGATTTCCTTAAGAATTTTATAGAATTCCAAATTCCCTATTATTTCTCCACCACCAGCCCCATTGCATGCACAAATTTTTCCCTAATTTTACCTCCACATCCCCACTTTGACATCCACATAAACATTCACAAATATGCACAAACTGTCAAATATCATTTTACTTTAAAATTATCTAATACAATTCCCATCTTACAGAGGAGGACTGTCAGAGCTGTGAAAGACTGAGTAACTTGTGCAGAATTTATATACCTAGTAGCTTGGATAATTGAAATTTAAAATTACAGGTAAGTCTAGCTCAAAAACCCATCCATTCACCACACAGCACATTTCAATAAACTTTTCTAAAAGGTAGAATTACAATATGGAGGGCCTCCCCGGTGGCGCAGCGGTTAAGCGCTGCGCTGTGGAGCTGTCGGCAGCGGCGATGCGAGTTCGACGCCCGGCCGGGGAGAATCCCACATGGTGCGGCAGACCTCTCCTGCCTCGCCCGCTGCTCCCCTCAGCAGTGTAGTTCTGATCTGCCTGTTCTGCTACCCGCTCTGTCTCTGGTGAACCCTCTCGCCACCCCACAGCTCTGGCTTGTACCCCAGCTTGTATGTATAAATAAAAAATAAATCTTAAAAAAAAAAAGAATTACAATATGGATAGTGAAAACTCACCACGTTAATTAGTAATAATTATAGTTATACTTCATCAACGGATATTCTTTGTCAAACATAATGCCAAAGTTTTCAAATGAATTGCCATTTTTTTCTTCCTCAAAGTTCTGTTATTTACAATTCATTATTATTTCCCCTGGTTGATGAGAAAACAGACATAGAGCTCTCTAGTTCCTTCAGATCATACCTTTAGCTGTGAAACCTGACTGTGAACTAACTCTTACCTATGTCCAGAACCATATGTCACCTAGGACTATGTATGAGGATGGATCACAAATCAGGTGAAGGAACACAATCCCATCTCTTGACCCCCAGACTACACAGTTGGGCCACAGTGCTACCTTGTTAGGGAATACATTCTTTATAAAATTTCAGTGACTAAAGTTAGAGCTGGAAGTTGCCAGATATGAAAAGTCAACTCAAGGCATCAACAGTTGAACATCAGGAGGTAATCACCAGGGGAAAAAAACCCAAGCAGAGTTCTCTCAGCATCATGATCACTAGGCAGGGATAAAAGTCAAGGTATGGAAGTCCAAGAACAAGTAACTATTATATATGTGACTGCAGGAAGAGAAAAGAGAAGACATCTGACCTTTGCCCCACCCTCTCTCAGGGCTCACAGGACAATGTAAAAACTTGACATCCTGGATACAGTGCAGCAGCTGGGAACTGTCTGGGAAACCAAGCATGTATGTTTGCATGGTTAATTAATCTTCCTTCCAGGTAAGCAATAAAAACAAAAATCTCTCTTTCTCTCTCTTTCTCTCTTTCTCTCTCTCTCTCTCTCTCTCTCTCTCTCTCTCTCTCTCTCTCTCTCTCTCTCTCTCTCTCACACACACACACACACACACACACACACACACACACACACTCAAAAACAAACAAACAAAAAAACAGGAAGGCTGAATATTGGAATCAATATAGTGAAGAGGGAAAACCAAGGTCAGAGTGTCATAAAATTAAATTCCAGCCCTGAGATGGGCTAAGGGAAATAAAAATCTTTGGTCTCATCACTTATTCTTCCAGAGTCTGTTTCCAGATTTTTTAAGTATTGAAGAGAAAGTTAGAAAGTAGTCAAAGGTTAGTCAACTTTCTTTCCAGCATTAAGACCTGGACATAAGACCTGAAACCATAAAATGTACGGAAGAAAATATAGGCAAAACTCTACACGACATACATCTCAGCAAAATCTTGAAAGACACATCCCCCAAAGCGAAGAAAGTGAAGGACAAGATAAACATATGGGGTTACATCAAAATAAAAAGCTTCTGTACAGCAAAAGAGACATTAACCAAAACTAGCAGACACCCCACTAACCGGAAGATCTTTGCACACAATACAACCGATAAAGGACTGAGAACAAAAATCTACAAGGAGCTCACACAACTCGACAAAAACAAAGCCAACAACCCAGTCAAAAAATGGGCAGAAGAACTAAAAAGACACTTCTCCAAAGAAGAAAAGCAAATGACCAACAGGTACATGAAAAAATGTGCAACATCACTTATAATCAGGGAAATGCAAATCAAAACCACAACAAAATACCACCTCACACCTGTGAGGATGGCACACATCAAAAATACAGGCAACAACAAATGCTGGAAAGGATGTGGGGAAAAAGGAACTCTTCTACACTGCTGGTGGGAATGCAAACTGGTCTAACCACTATGGAAAGCTGTGTGGCAATTCCTCAAACTGCTAAAAATGGAGCTTCTACAAGACTCAGCAATACCACTTTTGGGAATCTACCCAAAGGACACAAAAACACTAATCCAAAAGGATACATGCACCCGTATGTTCATTGCAGCACTGTTTACAATAGCAAAAGTATGGAAACAACCCAGATGTCCAAAAATAGATGATTGGAACAAGAGGATATGGTACATATACACAATGGAATACTATTCATCATGGAAAGAAGATAAACACATGCAATTTGCAGCGACATGGATAGAATTAGAGGCGATCATGCTCAGCAAAATAAGCCAGAAATAAAGAGAAAAATATCGAATGGTTTCACTTATAACAGGAATATAGGGGAACCAAATAGGAGAGAGACACTCAGCAGGGGAGGGAGAGGATAAGGGCACAAAATGGGAGTAGAAAAGGACACAAGGGGACCACGGAGATGGGTCACAGGTGAATTGGTGGTGGGTTACCCAAGGGGAATACAAATGTAAAAGATATAAATAACAATAAGAAAAAAAATTCCATTCTCTGTTTTTTTTTAAAGTCTCCAGAATTCCTGTTTTAAAAAAAAATATTTTCTCATACTTAAAAACAGACATGAAAATGAGCCACCTTCTTTCTGTAGGTATGCAACTCTACATTTTGGCACATTTGTCAAGTCATGGAACAATCTAGCCACTTTCAGCAGAGTTCTATGCTAGGACTTCTGACTCTGGCCATGCATACACTAGATTTTCTGACTGATAATTTCCTAAGTAAATTCTGTTACATCAAGGGGTACAAATTCATATTTTAAAATATACAATTGTGTGGTAATAAAAAGAAAGCTCTTTGTCTTTTTGTTTTTTACATTATTTATTTTAAGCATGGAAAGTCAATTAGATTTTCACACTATATTGTTCCCTCCTCTGTTACCTAGGATTTCCTTGTCTTCTATGATGAGCAAACACTATATTCAGTTTTCCTCCAGCCTGAAATTATTAGTGCTATAAGTTCAGGTGGCACCTTCTTTCCAAATCCTTGATTCAGTTATTTGTTATCAAAATTACTTTTACTTTTGAGAGATGATATTTCCCACTTGCTCTTAGCCCAGAAGGGAATTATTTCAAATAATTTGAACTAACATGCACACAGAGAAGGTTTACATGCTTACCAAATGTCATTTCATTTTTTTAAGATTTATTCATTATTTACACATACAAGAACTAGGCCAAAGGTGGGGGGGGAAGTGTGAGAGGATTCACCAGAGACGGAGTGGGGAGCAGAACAGCTGGATCTACTGAAATACACTGCTGAGGGGAGCAGCGGACGAGACAAGAGAGGTCTGCTGCACTATGTGGGTTAGCTCCCTGGCCAAGGATCAAACTTTTGCCACAGTGGCTGGCAAAGGCTTGATAGCACTGAGACTTTAATCCCTGAGCCACCAAGGAGGCACACCAAATGTCATTTTAAATAAACAGAACAAAATCTCCCCAACTTCTTTTGTCACATATAAGTGGATAAAAAGAAAATCTCAAATTATTGGGCACTTACTTTCTTTAAAATTAAAAAAAAAAAGTTTCCTTGATTTTCTTTAATTTTCTAGGAACTTCTCCTTCAATGGTGGGTGTAATTTTTTGAAACAGGCACAACACTAGATTTGGTGACTTTGTGAAAAGGAGATAATACTCTTCCCTGGCTATGCTACATTCTAGATTAAACTCAGAAAAGTTGTTCCATAGAAAATGCTACAGCAATTTGAGTGGGAGAGTACTGTCAAACTTCAATTTGGATTCTCTATATTATACATACTGACACTACATAAGCACACTATTCTTCATAACAATTAGTTGTGAACATGAACATGCACAATGTTTTAAAAACACTTTTCAATCCTTTGGGAACCATAATAGAACTGCATTTAGAAACAGAAATTCCCCTATAACTTCAATGTTTCCTATAATGATTGATTTTTACACCCCTTAAAAGAGTAACTGACACTCTTTATACATGTATAGTTGCAAGAAAAATAAATTCAATACCAAGATAATATGCATGCTTTCTGGGAGGTAAGCTAGAAGCAGAAAATAAACTATAAAAATTCAACCAAGTTCATTATTTTCAATATATACTACTGATACTCTTAACTAAGTATATGTTTTCTTCATTGTAGCCATAAACCCCAAGTTAACTAAACAACCTCTTTTTATATAAATAAAACTCAGAATCATTAAAATAATGCAAGAATTGGAAGGAATAACCAGCCCAAATTCCTGACCTTATTAATGAGGAAACTGAGGCTATGACTGATGAAATGAATTTTCCCAGAGCCTTACTATATTTTATATTTACATTCAAATGTGCTTACCCAAGGAAAGTGATGGTGCAAGTCCTCCGTAAAAGAACACACACATTTTATAATGTATTAATCATATCCAATCTTGTAGAATTCACATAGCAATGGACTTGCTCGTGCTTAAGGGAATTGCTATGTCCTTAATTAATGTAATTATACTCCCTAATAAATTATAACCGATATAATTAGAACCCAACACAAAGTTCATTTATCCGATATTTATTAAGCATCTACTATGTATCAGGGTGTGTTCTAGACAAAAGAAATGACGAATATTCATGTTGTTCATTATACTCAGGTATTGTAAATCAATAAAGTTTGAATTGATTTCCATTTTTGGGAAAATCATTCATGTTCTTTTCCCATTTCACCTTCTGAAAATTTTAAATTTCATTTGTTAGGCTCAAGTTGCTCACTACAAAATGTAAGGGATTATTGTCATTAACAAGTACAACAATACTATATTTGCTTAAAACAAAAATGAAATTTAATTAATTTGACTATTGTAGAGAAGTTAAATCTTTCAAGTCTCTTTAAAGAGTTTTTTTAATTTATTTTATGTATACAAGCTGGGGTACAGGCCAGAGGTGCGGGGCAGCGAGAGGGTTCACCAGAGACAGAGTGGGGAGCAGAACAGGCAGATCAGAAATACACTGCTGAGGGGAGCAGCGGGCGAGGCAGGAGAGGTCTGCCGCACCATGTGGGATTCTCCCCGGCTGGGCGTCGAACCAGCATCGCCGCGGCCAACAGCTCCACAGCGCAGCGCCCAACCGCTGCGCCACCGGGGAGGCCCTAAATCTTTCAAGTCTCTGTTCTGATTTCCTGAGTAATCTAGACCAAGTCCATTAACCAAAACTACCCCTAAAGTTACTAGACAATGACACTGCAATCTTATGGGATAATTATCATTTCTATAGGAATTTATACTTTACCAATTACTTGCAATACATAGTTGTGTTATTGTTGGACTGTTACTGTATTTATCTCACTCAAACGGAGCTGGGAGATAGGCATACCATATGGTGTCATTTCACAGTGGACAGAAACTACAGCTCAGAGAAATTAGAGAATTTGCCTAATTTGGGATGTGGCAAATCTCCGATTCCATATTTTATTTCTAGAGGGCAGTGACATTTTCATTCAAATTAGTCTCTTTCAATATTTCTGCAAGCTTAAAATTACTAATTTAATTTTTTTTACAGATTTTTAAGGTGCCTTTTAGCTTTGTCTGAGTCTTCAAGTCACTTTGATAAACTTTGTTGGGTGATATAGATGCTGTATTATATTCCCCAATTCCAGATTATAATTTATAAGGCAGTAAGCGAATACACACATAATATATAAAGTTATCTACCTTTCTAGTTCTCTTTCCTTGAAGCTCATTCTTTTTATGCCTACAGAAACAATTTAAAAACAAATATATATATATATATATATATATATCCATATAAAATGTTTATCTCTTTCTCATACATACATCCATCTAGTTTTAAATAACTCTTAACATTATGTTTTTCTTAGGACAGAATTAAGTACTAACAATATCTGAAGGGTGGACATCCTGTACCTCTAAATCACAAACAACCTTGTAAACTAATATTATCTCAATCTAAAAAATCATAAAAAAAATTTAGACGCATTAAAAAAGTGCAAAATATCAGTGTATTGATACTTTGCCCCTTTCTTCTTTGTTTTCTTACAATATATTAAAAACTGCATTGTACACGATACAAAAAAGAGAATGAAACCATATTACCATTTATAATTTATAAGGCAGTAAATGAATACACACATAAATTCATTTCCATGTTACCATGGAAAAGAGAGAAAAGAAGATAAATTTGGGCAAGAAATATATATTAGAATGTGGTGTAGTTCTCTAAGTTTCAGGAAGGCTAATAGCATCCTTGAGCCAAAATCGGCTGTCAGAGGAGTCCTGTGTTTCCAGAATGGGTCTGTCTTAGCACACATTCAGTCACTGGTTGAAAGCCGCTCATGGGCGGCATGGCCTTTGTGCCAGAGCCATGATGGATTTCAGTGGGTAATAACGGGAGACTCCTGTCAGCTGTGCTCGCTGCAGTCAGAAATCTGAAAGGCTCATTCTCATGGCTTTCACCGTGTAGTTTTTAAATAAGAGAATTTGTAGACATGCTTGGAAACTCCAAAGAGATTAAGAGCAAATTATTTATTATTTAAAAGATGTTTTAAAATTCATCTGTGGGGGTGGTGATGTTCTGGAATTAGGATGAAATTGCTTTGCAGGTAAGTAGGAACGTTCTGTGTGCTATAGGGTGTAGTGTAGCAAGAATTTTATTTATTCATGATAGCCTATATCCAGAAATAATAATCATAAACTAAGCACCTATATAAGCTTCCAAAATCTCATGACAATCTGTCTAGATTTCACATGCTATGTTAATAAGTAGAAAAGCAGAAAAATATTTTTAAATAGATTATATCATAGCAGCTTTAAAATAGAATATGAAAAACAACTATATATTTAACAAAGAAATACAAATATCTCTGCATATATATGTGCTGAAATATTATAATTATTTGATATATTAATCTTTTCAAAGATTTTGTGCTGAAACAGTAAAAACTTTACAGCAAGTGATATTTAGCAGTATATAAATGTTTCAGAAGTGTGAACATGGCTACACACACACAGAAAAGCAAAGGCAAGGGAACAACAAACATTCATGCATAATTTCTGACGGCTAATTAGGAATAATTAATGTTTATCCTTTACACCTTTTAACTTTTCAGACTTTTCCATTTTATGCACAAAGTGCAAAACCAGAAAATAATTTTGTATAGTCATTTACAAGAAAAGGAAAGAAGAGGGGGATGAGAGTGGGGGGGGGGAAGAGAGAGAGAAATTGAGATTTAACGTTAGCTATGGGTAATACTTCTATGTCAATGATAGTCTAGTCTAAAATTAATCTTCAATCTAATCGTGAGAAAACATCAGACAAACACAAGGTAAGAAATATTCTATAAACCACTTGGTCATTGCTCTTCAAAAGTGTCAAAGGAATGAAAGAAAAAGAATGAAATATCACAGATTATAGGGGATTAAGAAGACATGGTAATTAATACAATATGAGATAATGAATTAAATCAGTGAGAATACTGAAGGAATTTGAATCTGTAATTTGGTCTGCAATCTAGTTAATATTGTAAATTACTAGTTTTGATAATTACACCATTATGTTAGATATTAATATTTGGGGGGACTGGATGACATGTATGTCGGAATTGTACTATTTTCCAACTTTTCTGTAAATTGAAGTTATTTGGAAATAAAAAATTAACAAAAAATGTAGTGGGAGGAAGGTTGAGTAGCTTTGTCAAAAATGTCATGCAAACATCAAATAAATAATTCTTCATGCAGAAACTAAAAGAACTGTGTGGAACAAGTTGGAATAGAATAGAAAGAAACCACAAACTTGTAAAACTTTTGCATGTTTCTTTGAGACACAGAGCAGTACTTGGGCTTTCCAATTTCTAAACAAAGCAGGATAGGAAAGAAGCACAGTTCTCAAGAAAGGCTTAGTCTCAAATTTTTCATTTCAAATGGACAAAGATGGTGATAAAAAAAAATAAAAGTCCACCCCAGGATACAGAAAAAGGTTTTAAAAATCAATGGCTGGGGAGTACCTCCTAAGGAGAAAAATTGGAACCTAATCAAGGAATATTCCTTGCATTCAGATGTCTGCCTGGTAACATTTAGAATTGCTAATCACAGTACACATCTCCTATTCTTTATCTTTCCAAGTAGAAGTATTTACTGCTGTTATACTAAACTTATTCTTTCATGTACATGGTGGGAGGAGGAAGAAGAGATAACACGAGGTTGATTTTGTCCATAGATTCTGTCACAACAGAACTTTGTAAAACCACACCTCAATCTCTGTGATAGAGGCAAGTCTGTGATTCTTGACATTAAAATTGATACTTTGACTATAAGAACCCTGGTTTATCTCCCTGGGGAAGAAATACAGATGCATGTTACATGAAAAACCAAGGTGAGCCAAATATTAGGTCTTCAGTAGATGGGGACCATTAGTGGATGTACTATTGGTTCTTCAGTTATTAGTGCTGTTTGACAAGTATTTCTGTTTTTTCTACCACTTGTGTACTACACTTTCTGGTCTCCATATGGTTGGATAGGACCGTGTGACTAGATTTAGCTGTTCAGTTGTGAGAAGTAATGTTTGTCACTACAGAGCTGGCTCATTTAATCACAGCTCTGCTGTCATCAATAGATCCCTTTCTCCACTTTGCTCAAGACTAGCAGTATTCCTGTCAGCGGCTGCTCTGTCAGCTTGACTCCATGAGCAACTAAAACAAACAGAAAATGCTTCCCCTAGCTCTTCCCAATGACCCACAACAGACACGCAGAATAAAAAAGATAACGACACTATCATCATCATCTTTGGAGAATTGAGGATTTTTATCAACTGCAGAGTAGCCCACTCTAAGACAAACTACGTCTCAAATTCCCAAAACACGTTTTTTAAATCTTTAGAACTTAGTTCAGAATATCAAGTTATACTTTATACTAAGAGGGAGGAAAATTTCAAGATTTTAAATACTCTAAGTTTCTGGACATCCATTACAATATCATCTTGTTTGCTCACAAAGCAAAATAATTGGCACAGAATAGGTATTTAATAAACATTTTTATTGCATTTATTGGAAAAATATATAGAAGCATGAAACAAAACCAATAAAATATATTGAGTGCCCCACGGAGAATGAATAGTAGTGAATAGCCCAAGAAAGACATCCATTTTGAGGTTTATATCATTTTGAGATAAAAATTTAATAGTGAACAATTTCACATAAAGAAGGCAGGGGCAATAGTGCCTAAGACTCAGGTTCAAAACCACTACCTGGAATTTTATAAGAAAGAATAAATTTATGCCATGTTTATAATGAGTCCAGCTAAAGGAAGACAGGTTCAAGATTTTATTCAAAATATTAAATTAAGGGCCTCCCTGATGGCGCAGCGGTTGAGCGCTGCACTGTGGAGCTGTCGGCAGCGGCGATGCGAGTTCGACGCCCAGCCGGGGAGAATCCCACATGGTGTGGCAGACCTCTCCTGCCTCGCCCACTGCTCCCCTCAGCAGTGTATTTCTAATCAGCCTGTTCTGCTCCCCACTCTGTCTCTGGTGAACCCTCTCGCTGCCCCAAGCCTCTGGCCTGTACCCCAGCTTGTATGTATAAATAAATAAACCTTTTTTTTTAATTTTTATTGTTATTTATGTCTTTTACATTTTGTATTCCCCTTGGGTAGCCCACCACCAATTCACCCGTGATCCATCTCCATGGTCC
>PVIJ01022139.1:0-16847 GCA_004024925.1 Scalopus aquaticus
GGGGTGGGGGGGAGGGGAGGGTAAGGGCACAAAATGGAATAGAAAAGAACACAAGGGACCATGGAGATGGATCACGGGTGAACTGGTGGTGTTGTACCCAAGGGGAATACAAAATGTAAAAGACATAAATAACAATAAAAATATATATTAAAAAAAAAAGAAACTTCCTTAGGGTGGTACATGAGTGTATAAATATTAGACTCCTTAGTCCTCAAAATAGGAATATGTCAAGTGATATATTGAGGCTGGGAAGAAATTATTCAATTTATAGTTATTTAAGCTTAGTTAATACTATTTTATGTATATTGCACTATTCATATCATTTATTAGTGTGACAGTACTTGTATATAATTTATGAAAAATGAATATACGCATATTTCAATGAACTCATTATTTTTTAAAACCAATACTATATAAAATCTAAAAAGTGTGAAGACAGTATCATATGAATCTCTTCTTATCTTTAGAGTATATTGGTTTCTTTAGATATTATGAGTATCTTTAGATATAGTATATATGGTACCTAAATTTTGAAAATTCCTGACATCTTTTGCAATGAAACAAATAAACCATCCTAAAAGGGGTAAAAGAGTAACAACTAAAGGAGAATATCCCCGCTCAATATAATACACAGCAATTTTTGCATCGTTTGCAGATAGTCTTGGTGCCCTAAGATGCACCTTTAGTCTCCCTTGGATTTCAGCTGCTTCTGTAGGTGGTAGACTCCCACCAATAGCTGCCTCCATTAGCTTAGCCTCAATTTTTCTAGTTTTCTGCCTCTGCATTTTCTCTAAAGCTATTACAACCTTCTCATCCAAAGGTCAGAGGGCATCAATGTCTAGGAGCAAACCCTCAACCACTGGGGACTAGAGCCTGTGGGTGAAGCTCTCTTTCCTGTCCTTTGGACTGAATTCTCAGAGGTTCTAGAAGGATCTTTTTCTTACACACGCGCGCGCGCACTCTGTCCTCCCCTCCCCCTCCCCCCTCTCTCTCCTTGAGCTTTCTCTTGCTTGCACATGGCGCTCTCACTCTCACTCTCCCGTCACCTCCCAAGCCACCTTCATCTAAGTTCTCGTCTCAAGCTCAGGCTTTGGGAGAATCTGAACTAAGTAATTTGTTTCAGTCACAACTAAACTGTTTATTTTGAGGAATTTGGAATTTATCATCAAATAAGAACTTTCCAGATTCAGTAAATTTTGAAAAGTCTAAATTACAAAATGAAATATACATTGAGGCAATTAAAATTTTTTATTTAAGAGATGGAATTGATGACAAAAGATACAACTTCCAAGAAAAGACAGAAATCAGAAGAATATTTAACCTTTCAGTTTCATCTCTAAAAGAAAATTTACCTGGAGTGCTTCTGAGGTTTAACAGTATTCCTCAATGATCAGTGGTATTAAATATTTTAAAAAGTCTATTGCTTCTGTAAGATGAACCTTGCAAGAATGAGACAGATACAGTGAAGGAGTTCTATGCTTGGTTACTATGATTATCCCCAAAGTGTTCCTTGGGACAACTTTGTTAGGGTTTTTATAGTTATTTTTATTTTCTTACATTGTTGTTTATTTTTATGGAATAGTTAATTTCTCTGCTTCTGTGTAGTCCCCATAAATCTCCCATGACCACATCACCTGTGAACTGGCACGGTAGTCCCTGTGCTCTTGCCTGAGTTTTAATACTTTTACATTACTAAACTGTTTAATTTGAGATTTGATGATAAATCAACAATTGAGAAGAATCACCATACAGATGATCAGCAATAGTTAAACTTATTTTTTTACACAGTTAACACATTTGCAATTTACATGGGAGTATTATGACTCCCCAATCCAACCGCCCTTATTTTATGTCTGGTCTACTCATTTAGTGTAAAAGACTTAACACTTCATCTGCTGCCTCTTTACATTTAGGAAAAAAGTAAGTTAGGTAAGAAAAGTTGCATGAGCTAAACACATACTATTGTTAGGGAGTGGATTTTGTCAACTATTGGGTGTTTTTGGTTTAACAATGTGGTGTGAGTTACTAATGGTTAAATAACAATGTTAACATGAATTATAGGCCCAGAGTAGTGTTTATATGAGCATACAGCATTCCTTATGTAGGATTGACCAAATAATCCCTGTGAATGTTTTGTAATCAAAAATCAATGGTAACTGCAAATGGAAAGCAAGATCAATTTAAGACAACATCATGATGCCCTAAAAAGAACACTCCCTTTCAGAAAAGGGTCCAATTGCAAAACTCAGCTGTCTGTAGTATGCATATACGTTTTTATGGCAGTCAGACTAAAGTTTAAGAATGTGCTAATATTAGTTTATGTAATCTTGAATAACCAAATAACTAATAAGCTCTTTGAAGATGACTTACCTATACACAACAATGAACATCCACAGAAATACATATCATCTAACTGATTAAAAACTAAAGAAATGATCTGCATTTTGAGTCAATTCTCAGCCTATTATGAAGACCCTTCATTAGAACAGTCATTGACCAAACTTTTAGAAGCATGGACTTCAGATATTGTAACATTTTTGGACTGCCAGCTATGGGGCCTTTGTAGATCTCTCTTACTGAAGAGATAATATTGTTTGAGGCTTTGGCTTTCTGTCTTATCTGCTCTTGTTTTTTGTCTTCTGTTGTTATATTTTAATCTCTCTATATCTTTGTCTCTTTGCATTTGCACACTGCTGAGTGGGAGACAGTACCTTCTATCTATTTTGGAAAAACCAGACTCTTTTTATCTTTAGTAAGCTGTACTTGGATTCTCTTCCTCAGTGCTGGGTTTAATTTTCAAGTGCTTCTCTAACTACTGAATTATACTCAATGAACTTCTGTTTAGTGACACTTTTTTGGTTTCACATAAGTCTCAGACCTCCAAGTCTTTGCAGGATCCATCAAGAACAGCAAAACTGTAGAAGTGTGACCTCATAGGCAGCATTTCTTTCTGTACTTGTTGGTCAACTTGTTTAATCCTACCATTTTAGTTTCAGAGGCTATTTCCAGTTTGTCTGAAATGAGGGTCTCAGGGTTTTATATTTTTAGAATATAAATATATAAGGCTTCCCATTTTATCCGCTTTATTTATAATTAGTAATACCAAAAATTAATGTTTATTCCAAATTTACTACATACTAAAATCTTTAAATGTGTTGTCTCATTTAAATTCTCACAAGTTATCTCATGAAGCAGAAATGGTTATTTGCTGCTTTATACAGATAGTTTAACTATTTTTTAATAATTCTTAAATTGAATTTCTCTGCATTATATGGGGGAGGGGTGTAAATATTTTATTTCTCATGAGTCACACAGACCACTGCTTTCATTCTCCTCTTCTGTATTTTGTATCTGAGCTGCATCTCCAGTTCTAAAAGAACAGTGTACTGAGGTTGAAAAACAAAAAATATGAATTATGGGTGGTGTGAGCTGAGTTTCCCACTGTAGAATAGAGAAATTATAGAGAAGCAAGGAGAAGGGGATTAGAATTAATCTGAATTACACTCAGCAGTGGGGAGGGGAGGGGAGGATAAGGGCACAAAATGGAAGAGAGGAGAATACAGGGGACCATGGAGATGGATCACGGGTGAATTGGTGGTGGGCTGCCCAAGGGGAATACAAAATGTAAAAGACATAAATAACAATTAAAAAAAAGAATTAAGCTGAATTACAGACAGAGATAGCAGTAAGAATTCATATTGATCTTAATATTTATGTAAATGAATGGATACAGAAAAAAATATACATTTCCTAACTCTATCAGCTGAAAGGATTAGAGAGTAATGCCAATAGAAATGAACATTTCTATTGCTCAGATATTGGTTTTTAAATATAATTCTATAATAGTTTCTTATAAAAATGACTGATTCTATGACTTAGACTGGGAAAATACAAAATGATATTGGAACAATATTATAGTGTCAGAAAGTAAGTAAATGCTAAAACAAACAAACAAAGAAACAACAACAGCAACAAAAAAACAAAATATAAGCAGATGGAATATATCAAAGGAATGTAAGAGCCAAATTGAAAGAGATCCAGAGGATATAGTTGAAATAATCTGGGCAAAAGAAAATTATATAATCCAAAGTATAATAATAAAAGAATCCATAATGTTTTTCAAATGATTAAAAAGTAAATATATGATAGATAATGGACAAACCTCTAAGGAAGAATTCCAAATAATATATGTAGATAGTTACTCTTCCTTTGGGGGTAGAGCTTAATCTGTCCCCTCCTTGAGTTTGGTCTGGAGTTGGTGACTCTGAATGAATGAAGTTTGGGAAAAGAATAACAATAATTCCACATTGTAGAAGCCTGGCAAACATGAATACTTCCTCAAATATGCTCTGACTTAATAGGATGGAAACAGCTCACCTCTGTGATATTCTTTCACAAGACTCATAACCCCAGTTTAATCACTAGAAAGTATATCAGAGAAACCTAAACTAAGTGACAGTCTATGCAATGCTTAAGCAGCACTCTTCAAAGTTTTCTAAGTCATAAAAAACACAGGCAATGAGAAGCTGTCATAGACCAGAGACCAAGGAGACATAAGAACTAATTGAATATGGTATTCTGGATTGGATCCTAGAACAGAACAAAGGGTTTTAGTGGAAGAGCTATTGAAATCAAAATAAAGTTTGGAGTTTAGTTTAAAAGATGTGCCAACATTGGTTTCTCAGTTTTGACATACATACCATGGTAATGTAAATGGCTAACATTGGGTGAAACTGAGTGAAGGATATAAAAATATTGTCTCTGTTACCTCTACATTTTTCTGTAAAAGCATTCTAAAATAATTTTATTTAAAAAAAATGGAGAATTAAAAGAATCATCCCTGCCTGATACTTATTGCTCTTTAGCAATCATGGTAAGGTCTTCAGTTCCTGGAGGTGGACTGTACTCTAAGAAGGATGATAAAAGTGAGCCCATTTCAAATCAATATTTTAAAAATACCTACTGTATTCAGAACATGGTAGGTCCTCTCTTTCCATTTTAATTTATATTATACTTTGCTTTAAAAAAGGTTTTTGAGTAAAGGGAGACAGAATCTGGGGAAAGGAACTCTCCTTGTTTTTTAACATTCTGAACTCTCCGGTCATTTAGTATATGTCAGGGAGAAGTATTTGCCTATATTTTCTTAGGAGGTGCCAGGGGATTATTTGCAGTAGCAAGTGCATTTATTCCCAGTGGCAATGGAAATTCCATTAGAGCTACAAGGAGGTGGACCCCCCTCCCTTCCAGAGAGGCAGCTGGTCATCATTATGATTCTGAGCTGAGAGTGGGGATTGGAACAGTGGCTAAGGTGCATGGACCAGGAAAAACCATTTTCCTCTTTCCAAGGCCAAACTTAAATCTTATCCCAGAAACTGGAGTAATGACACCATTCAAGTGCATATTTGTTTATTTGTTTATTTATATTTGAACTTAAGCATCCCAAGTTTTACAATGACTTCAGATCAAAGGAATCTCCTTTCATTTCATACAGAGGGTGGGTGGGTAACTTGCAGGGTGTCACAAGAGTAACCCAGCATCTTGTTTATGAAGAAACTTTTGATGAGTTTCTTGGGAAAGGACAGGAACAGATGGTCCTGGGAAAATGGACTCTCCAACTATTTCAGGACGAGTTTAACGAAGGGATGTTGGAACCTGCTGAATTATCATTTTGCCTATCCCAAATCTAAATGCTATGTTTCTACCTAATTTCTCAATGTCAAGGTATTGACTCATATACTGACATTTTCTTGCTTTTATTAATTAGCAATTAATGCCAAAAGTGAGGAGCAGTCATTTACAAAGAGGCCAATTAAAGACTACATATTGTCAAAATGCCTAAAAGCCCCAAACCCAGCAGGCAAGAGACAAGTGGCAAGCTTTGCCCCACTGAGCGATGTTCTTATTCAAATCCTTTATGGTGTGAAAACTTGTCAAACTGCCTTGAAAATACTTGTCCCTGCATTGATACCAGTGGAGTTAATACAATCTTAGTCAAGTTTGTAAGGTAATTTTTTCAAGTAAAAGCACTTAATATATACATCTGTATGTCAATTTCAAACAATGCTGAGGAAGTTTTCCATAATTACAAAAAAAAAAAAAAACCTAAACTCAATAACCCAATATATTAAATTCTTATGATATTGTCTATTTACAAAGAACATTAAGCATTTTGCTGTCAAACACTGAGTTGTATTCCAAGCTTGCTATTTACTAGCTGTGTGACTGGAAATATTTTATTGACCAATTTTTAATCACTCTGAATTTCAGTTTTCCTAGTTAGAAAATTAACATGGTAATAATGCATGTCTCATTGAAGTTTTATGCTGATTTGACATTAGGCTGGATATTTCTCCCTTGCTTGTTTCCTTACTTTTTTTTCTTCACTCTTTCAGCCCATTTCCACAAATAGTTGGTTCCTTTGACTTCCTCTAGGCAGGTAAGGGGGAAAGAGTGAAGCTGAGTAGCCTGTGACTCTATCTAAAATTATTTTCACAAAAGCAAAAGCGCATGGCAGAGCTTACAGGTTTTAAGAAAGGGAGGAAAAGGAAGGCAGGGGTATGTGAAAAAGGAAAGAATCTGAAGAATCTTGGAGGAAGGAGAATATCATATCTCTCAGTTGAAAGGGTACAAATACCCCGTTACTGTCAGAGCAGTGAGAAATCTGTGGAGTGTGGGAGCAGGCTTCATGATGCTGCTCTCTGATAACATCATTAATGCAGCAAAACCCCAATGAAGAATGACTGCATGGCAGTTCCAGACTGGTAAGAACTTGTGAAGCCTCAGAGTGACTTCTTATGCCCCAAATGTAGCCTGAAAGCAGTTGAGTGCTACCAGAGCCGAGATGCCATTTTGTAGGGAGGATGTATGTTTCAGTGGGAAGCTGTAAAAAATACATGATCAATGAGCAAGAGTCCTCCCACTCTGTTTCCTTGGTTGTTCGTGTGATCTCAGAACAGTATTACAATTCTGGGACTAGTTAAGGAGAAAGCCTGAACATGGCAAACATTAAGTTTCCTTAAGTTTCAGAAGGATAGGTATTAAAATTTATAGTGATTAAAGGTAAATATATGAAAATTTTCTTACTTGAATATAACATAGTGTTACTGCAGGTATGTGAAAGATGCTCAATGAGTATTAGCTTTCATTTATCAACAGGCATTGACAACAATAAAACGATAGTTGAAAGATGGAATTGTCTTTTATCTTTTTAAATTAAATGCATTTATGTAGTTTCTTAATTGTTGTTCTTTTTTGTACAGTATTTGATTTCTATCCTCAGGTGTAGTTACCATAGTTCTCCCACCACCATAGTGCCCAGTATGCATCACCATAGTACCTTGTGCTCTCCCTTCCCCTGTTTTGACCCCTCTCCTTCCCCTTCCCTTGCTGTATGCCTCAGATCTGCTTGCAAGTTTTGTCTTTTTCTTGATCTTTTGCTTGGTTTCTCTGTATTCCACATATAAGTGAAATCATCTGATATCTTTTTCCTTCTGACTTATTTCGCTTAGCATAGTTCCTTCTAGCTCCATCCGTGTTGCCACAAATGGCATGAGTTTATCTTTTTTGATGAGTGTATTCCGTTATGTATATGTACCAAAATTTTTTAACCATTTGTCTGTTTGGGGGCATTTAGGTTGTTTCCATATCTTAGCTATTGTAAACAGTGCTGCAATAAACATAGGAGTGCAAGTTTCCTTTCAAATTAGTGTTTTTGTGTTCTTTCAGTAGAATCCTAGGTTTTGTATCATCTTAACCTTCAATATGAGATTATATTCTATGAAAGTCAAGTTAGCTTTACTGGAACTATTTTCTCTGAACCTGAAGTTGGAAGTCATTCCCCATTATAACACCACATGGAAGAGAGTGTCTTTAAAACACTGTAGGAGGGGAGAATAGGGATCAATGAACAAATAAGACTATGTAATCTGGATTGAGTATCTTCATTTTATATAACTGGATAAGGATAGAGCCTTATTCCCTGGTACCGCATATATATCCAAGGGTTTTCCACTGTTTTTGTTTGACTTTTAATCTTTAACTTAATCTCTAATGATGGGAATCTCGTATGGAGTAAATAATACATTTGGGCCTAAAAACTGTCTTTTGAGAATTGAGCCATGTGTATTGGCTATGAACTTTGAGCTCTATGACCTAAGTTAAACAAGGGAGTAGGGTTTAGTGCACAAGAGATGCTTTTGGGTTTGAACAAGTGTTATCTGTTGCCTACCACCAGGAGTAGCCATTCCAAGATGTAAACCCATTGCATGCTTTGAAGTTATCAGGTCACCAAGAAAGATACGACTCACACAGACACTGGATAGAACAATGCTTTACACACATAGAAAAGGGAAAGAGCAGTATCAGCTTCAATAGTGACAGTCCCCTATGGTGACCAGGTCTCATCTTACAGTCAACACAGGGAGATAGTTTGTACCAGAGGAAAAGAACCTCCTTCCCTTCTTGCCAAGAATAGTTATAACAGTGTGGTTGGACAAGTGCCATATGATGCCCATACTTAAGTGGAACAAAGAAGTACACATCAAACCCAGAACAGGGAAAAATATTTCCAAACAAAGAGCTATCCCGGCACAGGCTGTGAGAGTTCTTTATCTCCCTATAAGGAAATGTTCCAGGTTCAGGATACATTCTTATGTGACTGTACAAGAGTTGAAAGATGACATGCACATGACTACCTTTCCCAATATTTTGTTTCCATCAAAGTCCGATGTGTATTTTACCTCAATTTTATTGATTTCCTTGCAAGTAGCTTCTTGCCTGAAACTTTCTTTTACCTTCTCAATCTTCAGAATTCTTAGAATTCAAGATCTATTTGGGGGAGGGCATATCAAATTACTAAAATAACTTTGGCTTTTCATCCAGGCAGAGCAGAAATTATAGTTTTCTATTTGAATATTTCCAACATTTGCCTTAGGGGAAATGTGTTCCTGGTCTGTTATACCCCAGAATTCAGGACTTCTGTATGTCCTGATAATAGTGCCACATTGAGAAATAATGGAACCTCTAATTCAAAAAGTAGCTCTGATAAGAAAAGTTCAGTAAAGTAAAATGAGATGGGAGATTGATGTTCAATTCAGTAGATGGAAACTTCTGGAAAAGTCAACGAGCTGTTCTTACTTTCCTTGAATGAACATAAAAGTTTTAGCTTAAATCTAGGAAAGAGAAAGCCAAAAGATAAGGCAAGATGGAAGTAGAGTAAAGATGCTGGGCTCACCTCTTCCACATAATCATAGCCAGATTTCAACAGAACACCCCAATAACGCCTGAAGGAAAAACAGACAATCACAGCACATGCTAGGAGTAAGTCTGGAGGAGGGGGATCCCAGTGAGCAGTAGAACAGGTCAAGTAGGCAGCCTACCCAGGGAAGGTAAGATGAGCCCTAGTAGTGGCACAGCAAGCAACAGAGTAGAAATGGCAAGGCACTTATGTTGTGACCTCAGGCACACCTCACTGAGCCTTGAGTCCCAAGGCAAGTTCTGGAAGCAGACCCACCACAGCAGGTCTCCACTGATCTCAGTGAGCCTCGGACAGGTCCTGGAAGCAGTCCCCTAATGGTAGGCTCCCAAGAGAACTCAGTGAGCTCTGGGTGGGTTCCAGAAGCAACCTTCACCACTGTAGGCCCCAGAAGACCTCAGTGAGCCCCAGGACTGGGAAGCGAACACATTGCAGTAGACTCCACAGACCCAGCGACCCCTTGGGAGGGTCCTGGAAGTAACCTAGATCTGGTAAGTCTTGGCAAGCAGTGGAGCAGGCCCTGCCAAAAGGGGAAAAGATGTGACAGGTCCTAGATCAATAAGTAAGAGAGACACTGTTTGGACAGAGAGTCTCTTAGATAAGAGTGGGATTGATTATTCCTTGGTTAGTAAAGACTTCAACAGGGTTGCATTAAGGAGATTCATGGTACTTTGAACAGTAGATGAGTGGAGAAAGCAACATGTCAGTTTTGATGTGGAATAAGGGAAACTGATATTAGGGTGGATAATTCAGCCAGAGTCCTGGGGAAATCACCTCTTTCACATAATCATGGCCAGATTTCAACAGAACACCCCAATAACTCCTGAAGGAAAAACAGGCAATCCCAGCACATGCTGTGAAGAAATTATGTGGAGACATACTCTCTTAAATGAGGGGGAAAAATTGTGGGATGCTCCACACTGAGTGAGCCCCAGTAAAGATAACAGAGCAAGTATTCTGACCTGCACTCCCCCACCCACACTCTGGGAATAGTACTTTGTGAGGCATATTGCAAGCACATGAACTGCTGAGTCTCATTATAAACCCCAGAGAGGAGATTTATTGGAGGTACTACAAACACAAGCCGGTCCAACCCAAACTCATCCAACATCAGAATCCCTCCAAGTCCCTCCCAAGACTGTACACTCAGCAACTACAAACCAAATCTGAGTACATACAGAAGCCAGCAGAGGATTGAATGAATGAATGAATGAATGAGTGAATAAAGTCAAATGCTAAAGATATTATAACCAATAATAAAATAGGGAGCCCTTTAGTACTAAATGAGCAGATATAAAAATATAAAACATGTAAATACAGGTCCTCAAGATAATATGACATCTTCAGAACCCAAGTACAAAAAGATAGATTATATTTCCCTATCAGACGTTCAGAACTTCTCCAATAAGAAACTCAAAGAGGTAGAAGAAAATGCAGAGAAGTCAGTCAGAGTGACATGAGAGAACTCTGAAAGGAAGCATCGGAGCCTCTACTTATCAGCTTACACATCATGTGTGCATGACTTCTAGTTAAGAAGGGATGGCGTTCTCTGGACTCTCTGGATCACACATTTACTGCTGAGCAGAACAGAGTTGCTTTCATTAGAACCACAAGAAATACAGAGAAGAAAGTGGTTGCGAAGAAGATGGAGGAAACCTGGGCAAGCTAAAAACTAATCAATGATTTTGTTTTCAGAATTCTTTATCTGCAGTTCTTCTCTGTCAGAAATTGCATTGCCAAATCAGTTGTCTATTATATTCAGATCACAGCAAACCCGTGTTCAGTATGTATAAAAAAATGCTTATATTTCTTTTTCTCATAGTAGAAGGCATGTATTCACCCCATCCAGAAATTGTATCAAGCAGTAAAGCTGTATATTAAAAAGAATCGTTTTTAAAAGAACTCTAAAAATAATAACCTTCAAGTGGGAAGTTGGGGAGTGGGTAGAGGAATATAGATAAAATAAAAAGTTAGAAAGTTGATCATTGTTGGCACTTATAATAGCTACATGAAAGTTTATTATACTTTTCTATTTGTATATGTTTAATTTTTTTCCTTAATAAAGGGCAAACTTTTAAAATGGTGGAGGTTGGCAGTGAGTAGTGGCAGAACATATAATTTTTAAAATGACAACTTGAAATTATTGTTTTGTGCTTCAAGATGTCATTCTTATCAAACTCCTGAAATAGAATCACATTATGAGCTCGGGATGGAAATCAGATCAAAATCTGTACTAAGCTAATCTATCATAGCCCATAATTAACTAATAACCTGAATCAAAGGCTAATGTTAAAAAACACAAGAAAATGGCAAATAGTCTTATATTTCAAGCAAATTTCTCTAAAACAGAATAGATAATAAGTATGTTAGTTGTAATAATGGAAGTACCCTGCATTAGGTCTTTCTTCTCCTGTGCTAGAATTTTGACCTGCGGCTTCCAGGATTTCAACAGAAAAGAGACAGAATTTTCAAATGAAATGCAATTAAGTTATTGAGTTTAATATCTTAAATATGCCAAAGATTTACTTTTAGATTATACTTTGAGTTTCACCTATGGGGTTAAAGGAGGCAGAGAAAAAATAACAATAATAAAGATTAGCATTTACTGTTTCATGGCAGACCCTGTGTAGTTGTAGTTCTGTAGATGAGAGACTTTTCCTAGGGCACTCTATTTAGCTCAAGTATTTTAATCTACTCTAATACATGAGTGAATGATACCTAGATCCAGCCAGGAATTCTGTAAAATTCATAGCTCTTGATTTTGGTTTATAGAATTGGATAAATAAATTTCCAAGATGTTGACTAAGAATAATCTAAGTTTCTATCTAACCATACTCACCTACTTTATACCTTACATAGCTACTTAAAAAATATATCTAGTGATTAAACTCAGATCCTCTGAAATGAGATTACTATTTTTTTTATACTGAAATATACTTAGGACACAAAAGGTTTAACATTATATTTCACTTTTAATAAATCTACAGGTAATTTCTTTGAATCTTTATTTTGCATGTCACTTCACTAATTTGGCTATGGGGTGTATGTGTGCATGGGCTAAAAGAGAACCAATATCCACATGGTAAAATTGTGCCTACCATGTTATGAACATATTGCTTCTTTTATTTGAGTAATTTTTTTCATCAATAAATTTGTCTGCTGATTTGACTTCATCAGTATAAAAAATATGAAAAAGGAAGTATTAAGTATAACTTGCCTTACCTATCTCATTTCTTGTATTAATCCAAGAGGAAAAGAAAATCAGTAAATGAACTCTGAGGGAAGAGTCTTAGATAACTGATCTTCATCCCCATCCTTAGTTCTGCCATATTGATTGGAAGCCGCACCCTAGTGGAAGAGGTTGTGCATCTTTTGTCAGTTGCTGTCTTGCTTCCCTTGTCCTTTTTTTTTTTTTTTTTTTGCTTGGTAATTAATATGGTTGATATATCCAGAGGAACTTTTGAGCATTGGGCACAGATTTTCACATCTAAAAATAAACAAATGAAGAGGTTGCAGCCAATTCCACTGAGTGGGGATGCTCGGTACAGTCAAGTGGGATGTAGCCACACAACAGGCATGTGTTAAGTTGATAAATGTGTCCCTGCACTGGTGCATTTGCTTCTGTGCTACATTTGGCACCATATACAAACCATTCCCAACATAGCAATTTCAGTTTCTTCCATTAAACTCGCCATGTTCATCTCTTCTTTTTCCTGACCATCTGTGCTCAGTCTTCTACCATAAAATTCACAAATATCTTTGCTAAACTAAATAAATAAGTTTTTCTATAAATTAGTGAAAGAGACCCGTTTCAAGTTCCCAGAATACTGTAGAGAAAGAGCAAGAAGCTAGTTTCTTTCTCTGTTGGGTCTATTAATATGGGTGAATTGAAGCCACACATTTCGGGATGTCATTGTTTCTTACCAATTTTAGTTCCTCCTCAAGTTCTTTAAAGTATGAAGAAATTATGGCTTATTTTTTTACTAAAAGGATTTGAGGCGCATAATTGTACCAATTAGCCAGTATTCTAAGTCCCCAATGGCAACTATTACACAGCATAAACACTCAAAAATAATTTGTTGAATGAATTAATAAATGAACATTACATGTTTCATTAAGTTGCATTTGTTCTTTTTTTAAATGCCCACCACAGGAATATTCATAGTAGTCATCCAGTGAACACTAGATTAAATTAACATGCGTATTTGAACTACTGGATAAAATAGATATAAATCAGTGACTTTATTCATAAATGAATTAATTTGACAACTATGTGTTGAAAACCTAGTCCTTAATGTTAATATTGGGTAAAATAGAGATGCAGTCCTTGATCCTGCAGTGTTTACACACTGTAATAACTATTATATCCCAATACATACACTTACGATTATGTGATGAGAGGCAACAGTTTTGTTGTATAAGAGAGCAAAATAAAGAAAAATTCTGTATCTGGAGGTAGACAAAGTCTCAGGATAGACATTCTTGCACAGGTGATGTTTAACTGAAACTGAAAGGAGAAAATAGGGAAAAGTTGTTGAGACAGAGTATCTCTGATCAAGGGTTCATGACAAAATGTTTATCTTGAATCTAATCTTGAGGGAAAAATCAATTAAATCCAGATTGTGTGAAATTCTTCAAAGTAGAACATCAGTGGGGCGAATGTGGCCAGTGGATATGGCTAAAGTAAAATGGAGTTCATATAATAACCAGTTGCATTAGCCAGTTATTACTGTTAAAAAAAAATTACCCCCAAACCCAGCCATTTATTATCTCACACATTTGTGAAAGTCTAGGATTTTGGAGTAGCTTAGTTGTCTAGTTTTGGCTTTAGGTATTGCCTGAGGTTGCAATCAAGATGTTGTCCAGAGCTTTAGTCACCTGAAGCATTGATAAGCACAGAACAATATGTTAAGCTTTCTGGGCTCCATTTTTTCTTCTTTTCCTTCTCTTCCTCCTCCTTCTTTTATCTCCTTTGAAAAATATAAAAATGATTCTAGACTTGAGTATCATACAGTAACATGCCCTTAGAGGAATTTGGCCCATGCACCTTAATTTACTGACATACTAAGTGAAGGATTGATTAGAGATGCAAGATCTCCTTCCAACAGAGGCTCATTCACAAGATTTTTGGCAGAAGGCCTGTCTCTCACCATGTAGACCTCTTCACATGGCTGCTTGAGTCACCTCACAGCATGGCAGCTGGCTTCCCCCAGAACAGGGGATCCAAGCACAAGAGCAATGAGAATATTACAGGTCCTCCTATGACCTTGTCTTGGAATTTATACATGGTCATTTCGGCCACATAAGATGCAAATCATTAAGTCTAGCTCAGAGTTGATTAGAGGAGAACCTACTTTTCAAGGGAAGAATTGCCAAAAATTTTGAATGACTTGTAGAATGAGCAATATCAGTCTTGTCCTCTATGATCCTCATCATACTCCCAATGGTGAGGAGAAAACTAGAAATCTTCTTTCTTCCAAATAGCTTTTATTTTTATGAACCAAATGACATTCAAAACTAAAGACCACTTTTAAAATGTCTGTAATATTGACAGGTATCTTAAAACCAATTTGAAGTTGATCTCAAAATTTGAACCAATGATAGCATGAAAACTGATATGGGAAAAGAATGGTGAGTCAAAATGTCCCTCTTTTTAAGGTTTTTGTGCCTATTAACACTGCAGTTAAAATCTCACTATTGTTTTGAGTCCCAGTGGCTATAATGTGTGTGATATCATTAAGAACACAAAGTACATATAATAGGTATTGATTAAATCTAATATCAATTCAACAAGGAATCATGGTCAGTATTTGAACCCGTATGACTCAGAAATGATCATTAGAAACTAGTTGGGTTAGATGTTATCCTCACAACCAAATTAAAAACAGAAACCATGACAAAATAACTGATGAAAGGAGCAATGTTATTTTTGTCCTTGTCACAGTGGGTCTACTGCATTGAGAAGTGTGCTTGCATTTATAGGTGAACTAAGACATGAGTAAACTGACCCATGGTCTTCCTAATGTAAATCGTGGGGCTTCAAGAACTCCAGAGCGACTAAACCAGTAATTCTACCTCTACTGTTCATGTCAACAGTAGAGGATGAACTTAAAGTAATCTAAATTCAGTTGCCTTTAAAAAAAATGTGTGTGCGTGTGTTAAATGTGTATATGTATATGAATTATATATGTATATGTAATATATGTAATTTTGTTAGTACCTGGTATAAGCACAAAACTATAATACTTTATTCTACATCAGGAATTTTAAATATAATATTGAAAATTATAGTGGTAAACTACTGTGTCAAAAATATCTTTTAAATTGTCAACTCTTATGTAATTGAACAATGATCATCATAGAAAGAATAACTTGACATTAAAGCCTCTGTTGACCATTTTTACCTTATTTATTTTATTTTATTTTTTTAAAGATTTTATTTATTTATACATACAAGCTGGGGTACAGGCCAGAGGTGTGGGGCGGCGAGAGGGTTCACCAGGGACAGAACGGGGAGCAGAACAGGCAGATCAGAAATACACTGCTGAGGGGAGCAGCGGGTGAGGCAGGAGAGGTCTGCTGCACCATGTGGGATTCTCTCCGGCCGGGCATCGAACTCGCATCGCTGCTGCCTACAGCTCCACAGCACAGCTCTTAACCGCTGCGCCACCAGGGAGGCCCCATTTTTACCTTATTTAAAAATGACCATTTCAAAGGGTATTTATTTGTGACATGAGTGTCAAGTATACTAGTGAATTCAAGTAGAAAAAATATATTAGAATGGGTGTTTAAGATTTCCATAATAAAGAGGCCACCTTTTCCCTTCAGGAAATCAATTACTTTTAAAAAGTCTTTTAAAAATTATCCAAATATCTCTTCTGATGGGATTCTAATATAGCTAAAGACATTAGTTACAACATTTTCAGATTTTTCTAAGTTCTATGGAAATGAAGAAATAAGGAATCATCCCTTTGATATAAATTGTTGCATTTCATCAGTAACAATATGTTATTTTGATACTCAAAATATTTTTTTCCCCGATGGTATTTTATTTATTTATTTTTTAATATATATTTTTATTGTTATTTATGTCTTTCACATTTTGTATTCCCCTTGGGTAGCCCACCACCAATTCACCCGAACCGTGATCCATCTCCATGGTCCCTTGTGTTCTTTTCTATTCCATTTTGTGCCCTTTTCCTTCCCTCCACCTGTCCCCTCCCCCCCCCCCCGATTGTCTCTCTCCTATTTGGTTTCCTTATAGTCCTGTTATCAGTGAAACCATTCGATATTTTTCTCTTTCTTTCTGGCTTATTTCACTGAGTATGATCCCCTCTAATTCCATCCATGTCGCTGCAAATTGCATGTGTTTATCTTCTTTGAATGCTGAATAGTATTCCATTGTGTATATGTACCACATCTTCTCGATCCAATCATCTATTTTTGGACATCTGGGTTGATTCCATACCTTTGCTATTGTGAACAGTGCTGCAATGAACATACGGGTGCATGTATCCTTTTGGATTAGTGTTTTTGTATCCTTTGGGTAAATTCCCAAAAGTGGGATTGCTGGGTCGTATGGAAGCTCCATGTT
>PVIJ01022140.1:0-16844 GCA_004024925.1 Scalopus aquaticus
GTGGGGCCCACTAGGGCGACACACCCTGAGCCTCACGGGCCCCTCTGCTCCCCCAGTGCGAGGAGATGAAGGCCACGGTGATCCGGCACGGGGAGACCCTGCGCCGCACCAAGGAGGAGATCAATGAGCTCAACCGCATGATCCAGAGGCTCACCGCCGAGGTGGAGAACGCCAAGTGCCAGGTACCGGCGAGCCCACCCTCAGTGCAGGAAGACGCGAGGGTCAGCTTGCAGCATAGGGATTTCAGGTAGATTCTGGAAAAGTCTTCCAAGAAATTCAGTTAAATGCAGTCTCACAGGTGAGAGAACAAGATTGAAAAATCCTGCTGTGACTTTCCTGGTTCAGTGGGCATGGAGGGTGTGTGTGTGTGTGTGTGTGTGTGTGTGTGTGTGTGTGTGTGTGTGTGTTGGAGGAAGTGAGGTGGAATGGTAGCAAGCTAACTGGAGAAATAACTTCCAGGATAGAAGATACTAGGATTTCAGGAAACTAAAACTCACTTTATCCTTCCATAATCTCTCCTTCCCCTTAGAACACCAAGCTGGAGGCCGCCGTGACCCAGTCCGAGCAGCAGGGCGAGGCGGCCCTCAGCGATGCCCGCTGCAAGCTGGCAGGGCTGGAGGAGGCCCTGCAGAAGGCCAAGCAGGACATGGCCTGCCTGCTCAAGGAGTACCAGGAGGTGATGAACTCCAAGCTGGGCCTGGACATCGAGATCGCCACCTACAGGCGCCTGCTGGAGGGCGAGGAGCAGAGGTGAGGATCACCCCTTGGGGGAAAATGCCTTTTTAATCTCCCCCACACTGTGCTGAGCATGTTTGCGCACTATTTGCATCTAACTTGCCTTAAAATTTCTTGGAGAAAGGAATTTACAAGCTTTGCTCCCCACAACTAATTATTGTCTCTTTGCTCCCCACAAGGCTGTGTGAGGGCGTTGGTGCTGTGAATGTCTGTAAGTAATCTATGCTGTTCCCTTTGAGATAAAGGCTTGGGGTTTCAGGGGGGAGAATGTTTTCCTGAAAGGGCAGCTAGTAAATATTTTAGGCTCCTGGGGTGAGCAGTCTCTGAACTACTCAGCTTTGCCTTTGTAATTGCAAGGAGCCACAGCCATAAGCAATGCTGAAGAAGCGAGGTGGCTGGGTTCCAGTAAATCTTTATTCACAGAATCAGGAGGCCATGTGGGCCTTAGCATGAGGAACCCTAAGGAAGGAAGGCCTGTGACAGTGAAAGAGGATGGTAAATGGCTGCTTACCCAAAGGGAGGGACTGGACTAATCATTTACCAAAGATACTGAGGTTAGACAGCAGGGAAAAGCGCCCAGTGTGAGGGGGTTTGGGCGAGGTGGGGCTGGGGGGGTCGAAGTGAAGGTGGGGGCTCTGAGCAAGAGAAGGCCAGCAGGCAAGGGCCCCACAGCTCTCACAGAGACTAAGCCCTGCCCACCCTTCTCCCCTCCACCACCACAGGTGTCAGCAGCTCCCGGGGCGGGGTCGTCTGCAGGGACCTCTGCGTGTCCGGCTCGCGGCCGGTGACTGGCCCCGCGTGCAGCGCCCCCTGCAGCGGGAACCTGGCGGTGAGCACCGGCATGTGCGCCCCCTGCGCACCCGCCCCCTGTGCGCCCTGCGGCCAGAGCTGCGGCAGTGTTCGCTCTGTGCGATTTGCCTAGAGCCTCCTGCTTTGTAAATACGCCCTTCAGCCAACTAACCATCCCTGCCTTTGGAGGCAGGTCTCCAGCTCAGAAAACTTCTGAACCCCATGTGGAGGGGCGTCAGGAACCTCAGCCTGACCTGCCCAAACTGCGGCCTTCTCTCTTGCATCCAGCTCCTTGCTAGTCTTCATTTCTTGCAGTGAGGACCAGGCTGCTGGCCCACACGCCTGGTGCCACTGCCCCATCCCCAAGTGTCTCAATGGTTTCCTTCCAGCCCCTGGCAAAGGTCCCATCCTGACTCTGGGGACTCCGGCTGCCAAGGGGCTGACTGCCCCCAGGGTGCAGATGTGAATGCATTGCCTCTCCTGCCCTCAAGGCCATGACTCCTGGTGACCAAGGCCTCACCTTCCAGGGGCCAGCTCTCGCTCGGCGGCCTAGCTACCTCTCTCTCGCTCCCATGCTTGGTCTCCATGTTGCCAATAAAGCTCACGGTTCCCATACAACTGTGCTCTGAGAATCTCCTTTTTGGTCTCTGCCCAAAAGCCAACAGTCTGAGGTAGCCCCACCACCGCCTCCAGCCCCTGGGCGTCCCAGACACAAAGACCTCCCACCTTTCCCCTGGTTGCTGCTGCCATCCCAAGCGCGGGGCACACTCAGGCCCCTCGTCAGAGGCCCAGACACACAGATGCCCCACCAAGCCCAGACTTAACAGAGATATGTCCTCCCTGACCCCGGTCCAGATACACAGCCTCCCTCAGCCCAAACACCCTCCACCAGACTCTAGACGCCCACACTCCCCTCACCCTAGCCCTCTTCCAAACAGACACCTCCTCCCTCATCACCCCCTCAGAATCCCAGGCTCAGATCCCCCTTGAGGCCCCAGCGGCCCCACAGAGCCAGCACCAAGAAGGGCTGAGGGCCGCTGGTCTGAGTTGGCTGGTCCACCCGAAACCCAGGCCTGAGGCAGCTGAATGCTTGCCACCTCTCACCACCAAGGAATGTACTCTGGCAGCACAAGGCAAGGGGGGGGTGGTACAAACAGCCCCCCCACCCCTCTCAGCAGGAGATGCCTCCTTTGCTCACTTCCTGGCAGGGCTAGAGCTTCCCTGAAGTGTTTCTTGGCTTTCTCAGGAGAGGAATTGGAATCAGCCCCAGCCCTGGGAGGGGCCCAAGGCCTCACACCAGATCAGAGTCAAGCTCTCTGGAGCAGCACCCCATGGCACCAATCTTCTCCGCAGCCTCCTGCACGAGTGGCTTCCGAGTTCCCAGGGCAAACCCGTTTTTTAGGGTCTCTGCTCTCCCCACCTCTTTCCCACCCCACCTAATGAAGCCAGGATACCAGGCACAGGGCGTGGAGCTCACCCAGGCCTCAAAGAGGCTGCTTTATTGGTGTCTCTTCTGACATCATTTTCCGAGTTGCCTTGCGGTCTTGGGGCCAGGGATGGGACAGGCAAGAGCGTCTGCCTGTGGCTGTGGGAGGAGGGTGTGCGTCTCCCACACCCGGGCTCAGTTGTAGGCATTCCAGCTGGTGGCAGATGTGGTCTTGGCAGAAAGGGTCTTGCGGGTCACAGGCCCCCCTCCACTTGAGAAGCTCAGGGCGTTACTCCCCATGGTTCCCCCGAAGGTAAGCCTGCTGCCACTGCCACTAGTGGTTTGCACAGCTGGAAGAGACAGGAGGAGTGCTCCAGCAAGAGAAGGACCCCGCCAGAGACCCCATCCCTTCACTCCAACCCCACCCTCTTGCTGCAGCTGCCCCTCCCCCCATCGGCCTCTCTTCCTGGGTCCTGCCCCAAGGGAGCCTAGGACTGTGGCAGGAGCTACTGCATAGGTGCCCCCTGCCCCACCCTGCCCTCTTGCATAGCTTCCCCACGCATTGAGCCTGGCCGAATGGGAGCGCTGGGCACCTGCTGGAAACTGTTGAAGGGAAGGGGGTTCCCAGCCCTCACAAAGGAGGTCTTCAGGCCAATGTGCCATCCTATAGAACCCAGCCTAGCCCGGACAGTGCAAGGTATGGGCCCCAGCCAAGGACTTACAGAGTTTCAATTTTCCCATTCCATCTTCAGCCAACCTGGAGGGCAGACGAGAGACCTGTGAGAGCGGCTCTTTCCTCCTCACTAGAGGAAGCAGTCCCAGCATCCTTCCTCCAAGCAGGAGGAGTGTTCTTTCCTCTGTGCCCCCCACTTCCAGCCTTCCTTCAGCAGAAGGGGGGGGGGAGGCCCTCCTATCTACCTACAGGACTGGGCTTTGTCTCAGAGCTTTCATTTCCTCTCCAATAAGTAGGGCCTAACTCAATACCAACTCACAGGATTGTTTGTGAAGGTTAAATAACATAATTTACCTAAAGCCCTAGGCATGCAAGATTCCGTTCACAGTAAGTGCTTTTATTAATTATGTAGTCAGGTGCCTCCCCTGACCAGATCATAAAATCCTAAAAGCGGGCCGCAGCTTATTGATTCCTGTGCCTCAGCCCCTCGCACAGGTCTGACATAGTTATTACTTAATGTGTGTTGAAATAATCAGGGAATTGTTGACTGAGTGAATTTAGCTCCAGCTGGGATAAGGAGGGAGAGGGTAGGTAGGTGGGGTGGCTCTAAGCTGCCTCTGGGGCTGAAACAGGTCTTGCACTGGAAATTAAAAATCCATCTGAGACATCTGGGTGTGTTTGTTTTGTGACTCACAGTCCCATTGTCACCAAGCCCTTGGCCTTGGGGATGAGTTTACTCTGAGGGGAGGGAGGAGGGGAGAGCTCACTTTGGTGGAGGCAGTTAAGGAAAGCCCAGCTGGCCTCAGTTGCCCCAAGCCCAGGAAGAGGGCAGAGCAGAGACCAAGGGCAGTAGGTGGGTATGCTAAGAAGCTTCCAGGCCCTTTACAGGGCTCCTGCAAGTGCAGGGAGTCATTACAGACATGGGTGGGGAGGGAAGCCAGGCTGCAATAGGGCAGCAGTGCCACATAAGAATGTCTGGCACAAAGCCTCAAGAACTCAGAAGGAAGGTTCCTGAATGTCTAAGGCTCTTGTGGTTTGTATTTTTCATATCTCATTCTAAATAAATATTTGTTTTTATGCCTAATTTTATTTTTGTAACTTTGTAATCTGAAAAGGCCCTCCAAATTCATGAGCTTCCGAACCACAAACCCTGCATCTGTCCCTGGGAAAGGTTGAGGGGTTAAGGGGAAAAAAAAAAAAAAAAGGTGTCCATCTCTGTGCCTCTAAGGGGTGGAGCAAGGACAGGATCCTCAGAGAACCAGGACCTGGACTCTGATGATAGCAGCCTGGACAGATTGGGCTTTTGAGGCAACCTCTCTAGTCGCTGTGTAATCTTGGGCACAGCACCCTAAACTTCAGCTTTCACCCTGCCCATGGAGGAGTTGGAGCAGGTCCCACTCGAGGGGCCTCTAAGCTTTGGCTTCTATGAGAAAAGAGACCCAGGGTGTGTGTTCCCGAGAAAGCGGGGCCCCTCCATGGTGGAGGATGGAGGTGAGCTCTGGGGCTGCCCTGTGCCCCAAAGCAGCTCCGCTCTCTTCCCAAAGGCCTTTGATGTTCAATTCCTTTCCCACCAAAACTAAATGCCAACCTAGAGAGGGGAAGGTCAACTGCAGAGGCTGAGAACCTTCCTCACCCTCCTACCTCACATCAACTCACATGCTGCTGCCACCCAACATCCGGGCACTCTGCCCCCACCCCCAGCTTTCCCTTGCTCCCCAATTCTTTCCCCGCCACTCCATTCAGCCCGAGTTCCCTCAGAAAAGAAAACAACTCTTTATATATTCAGCATTTTGCAAATGCAAATGACAGATCTCTGAGCTTCCTTCACAGCTGTTTGTCTCCAAGATCAATAGGCCTTACCAATCTCCAATCTGCATGACCTATCTCTGTGTTGGGTTCCAACAAGCCAAGTCACGAATTCTCCTTCTAAGCTTTTGCGCATGCTGTTCCCTCTCTCTCCAACCTCTAAACTTCCCCAAGGCACAACTCTAAAGCCCTGTCTGCTGACTGAACAAGTCAACTAGCAAGAGATGAAAACCCAACATCATGGACATAGGTCTTTTGTGAAAAATTCCCTGTAAGACTTCCCCATCCATCCCAGCCTCCTCTCTGGCTAGAGAGTAAGCAAGTTATCTCTGGAGACAGAGGAAATTAACCTCCTCCAACACGTTCAGTCAACCCCACGTAACGTAGCCCTTTATGTAGTGAGAAGTAGTCTGGCGTCAGGGAAAGATGCTGGGCCAGGAATGAGCAGAGCGTGCACGCACACTGGCCCCGCCCCCTCAATTAAACTGAACCAATTTCCCCTCTGCAGACTAGGGAATCGGCACAACCTGACCTGTTTACCTAAATGTGTTTTAAGGATCAAGTTAGATGCCTCTGCTGATGACCATACACACGAAGGGACTCTTTATACTTGAATTTTCCAACGCAAGGTCTCTCCTTCTAAAAGGTCACCTCTCAAGGATAAGGAAGCATCAGCTGAACCCTCCCTGCATCTCCCACCCCCAGTGCCCTGCAAAAGAGGGTACACAGAAAACACTTGGCAATGAATGAATATGGGCCCCAGGCCCAACTGAACACCTGGGACGATCCCCTTCCCAGCTTCCCGGTCCTCACCGGCTCTCCTCGCCCTCCAGCAGCTTGCGGTAGGTGGCGATCTCGATGTCCAGGCCCAGCTTCACGTTCATGAGCTCCTGGTATTCACGAAGCTGCTGCGCCATGTCCTGCTTGGCCCGCTGCAGGGCGGCCTCCAGCTCCTCCTGCTTGGCGCGAGCGTCCTTCAGTGTCAGATTCCCATGCTCCTCAGCCTCGGCTATGGCACTCTCCAGCTTGGCTCGCTGTGGGCACAGTGGAGCTGTGAGCCAGGGCTGGGCCTCACTGGTCTTTCCCTTGCCTGCCTCCCCATCCTGCAGGGAGCTCCTGGGCAACTTGTTGTAGTAGCTTTATGGGCACCAGTCTACTCCCCCAAGCACCAAGGAATCCCAAGGTTAAAATCGTGGGTTTTGATGCCCAATGCCAACATTCCAATCCTGGCCCTTCCGCTTCCGCTAGCTATGTGACCTTGGATGAATCAACTCTTTCAAGTCAAAGTATCCTCTTTTCTAAAATAGCGATAATCACAGTGTGTCTACTTCCTAGGGACTAAATGAATGCAGGGACTAAATGAAATAATACACAAGTCCTTCGCACATTGTCTAGAATACAGTAAGTGTTTAACAAATGCTATTATGATTACCATTCTTAATAAAGGTTATTATGATTTACAAGTGCCCAGACGTCAGCTTTAGCTAGAGAAGCTCCCCAAGGCCAGAGATCCTAGTTTAAGTGTCCAAATTCATGGCAGCTGACAAGCACCAAAAACTACCTTCAAAATAAGGACTCAATTTGGAACAGGTCCAGAACAAGGGAATGTGGGGCAAAGAGATGCTGCTTGGAACCCCCAGAACCAAAATGCATGATTTCCAGTCCAATCTCGACATTCCCTCCACTGGAGGGCTATCCCCTCACAATCAGGCGCCAATCTAGCCCCAGACCTCCTCTTGTTCAATTCAGAGGCCAGGGCCATCCCTTGGCAGGATGCTGCTTCTCCTTTCTTCTTACCCACCATTCTCGGCCCTCCGCCCTCCCCTTCAGCTCATGCTTTCTGCCTCCCTGTCAAGCCCTCCCCTTCTGCCCCAGGTGGCTCTCTAATTCTCTCTGCCCCCTGTCTAGGGATCAGTACTCTCCCCTGCTGATCCCCCCACCTGGCCACCTTCCCCAGTGGCAGGGGTAGTAGACACACTAACTCTGGGGTCTTGCTCTGTCCTGCTATAGGAGAGGAGAACTGGATGTGGCAGAAGCTGCAATATTTAGGAAACTGCCATTCATCACTTTCCCCTCCCTACCTGGAAGCTGGCTCACTTCAAGGGTGATTCACAACCCTGCATCTGTGCCAGGAGGCAGCCTCCGCCCTGGTACAAACAGGCCTGCAGGGAACCCAGGGAGGACATCACTGGATAAATCACCCCCACGTCCCATCCCCCAGCTCATCTGGAAATCACTGCCCTGAAGCGCTGTACGTGTTACCTTCCCTCCACCCAACAGACACCTGCTCAGGCTTAGCTGCCCCGTCCAACCCCGCACCTCAGCCAGTGCTTGGAGATCCTTCCCTCATCAGCACCCCACCCCCGCTTCACACACATCCTCCCATCAGCCTGTCGTCTGACACCTGTGCCCCAACCATGTGCCAGGAGCTGGGAACAAAAGAGCAGTGAGCCAGACAGAAGGGTCCCTGCTCTCAATGCATTTTTCAATATTTCGCAGAGGTTGGGGACAGTCAACAATTTACTTAATAGGACAAAACTACAGATAATGATGGGTGCTTTTAGCGCTGCCGACAGACTGATGGAGGGCTGGGGGTGGAGGAAGCCATCTCCAAAAAGGAGCCTTTTGTCCTAAATCCCGGGGATGAGAAAGGGACAGCTGTGGGCAGAGCTGGGCGAACCACATTCCAGGTGTAGGGAAGACCAAGTGCAAAGGCCCTGAAGCATGAACATGCTTGGCAAACACGATGCAGAAAGTCTGCTGGTGTGGCCAGAGCTCAGGGACGGAGGGTGTGTAGGGAAGTGAGCCAAGAGAGGGGGACGGAGCCCTGGGAGCCACAGCAGGGGTTCCTGCTGGCTTCTGAGTCCCACTCCCCACAGACCGTAAACTCCAGGTATAGCCTAATGCATCCAGAGCAGGTGCGTGGCACGCCTGTTGGTAATAGGTACCAGTCTGGTACTGGGTCGTAGTTCTTCACCGTCGGTCAGCCCAGCTAAGGCGCCCCTCCTCCCTCTGGTCTGAGCCAGGACCTGACCAGGAACACTCTGTCCAGAGAGCTCACAGTGGGCTGAGACTTTCGCTGATCAGCCTCCTGTTCCTCAGTCTGAGCTTGGCCTCAGGGCCCTGCCCTCACAGGCCCCAAGGAGCCAGGTGGAGCAAGGCAGAGAGTCTGTCCCCACCTGGTTCTTGATGTTGTCGATCTCAGCTTGCAGTCTCTGGATAGCCCGGTTCATCTCCAAAATCTCGTTGCGCGTATTCTTGAGGTCCTCCCCGTGCTTCCCTGCCTGGGCCTGGAGACTCTCAAACTGGAAGGACCACACAGAGAAGCATGGCGGAGGTGGGCAATTACAGGTGGCCCGTCCCTCTCCCCAGCCAAGAAAGGCCCAAGGTTCTGAGCAACAGCCTCCCATCTTGTCTTCCCAGGAAGGACCTGCTGACCCCGGCGATCACTGCCCTCGCCAGAACATCAGACTACTGAGCGACAGGGTGTGGCAAGCCCAGATGGGGAGAACAGGGATGGCTCCCTGGGGCTCATCACCATTGACGTAGGACTCTTCCTATTCCCATCATGCCCTAGTGCTTGGAAGTCTGAGATCCTTACCTGTTAAAAACCCCTCATCAGCACCATCTACTTCACACCCAAAGAGTGTAAGGCACTGCCCAAGGACCACACAACAAGTCAGTGCAAGAGCAGAGCTTGAACTCAGCTCTCCAGGTTGGCACGCCCGTGTTCCCACGACTCCCTCTCTCTGAGAGGCATCCTTGTGTGCTGCTTTTAAACGCAGCCTCAGCTTCCCTCCCCAGAGAATCCCCCCCAACTCTGTCAGCACCTGCACGGTCAGCTGCCCTGTCTCCGTGCGTACATGTAATGCTTTAAGCCCCCTGACTAGAATCCTGGGACTCACAGCCTCGTCCCTGCGCTTCCATCTACTAGCTGTGTGGAGTGAGGAAAATTACATAACCTCTCTGTGCCTTATTTCCTCATCTGTAAAACTGGGCTAATGATAGTGTCTACCTAATAGGGCTGTCCTATGGGTGAAATGCGTCAGTACAGGTGAAACATTGGAAACAGTCCCTAGGACTATGAGCACCTGCCAAACTTAAGCTACTCCAACTTTTAATCCATGTCCACTTCCTCTGTCCTATACCCCATGAGACCAGGATCTTCCCCAGGACAAAGACATGGCCTTTGCATCCTTTTCTTCCCAGGCGCTGCAGACTAGTTAAATGCTGCTGCCTGCCCGTGGGGCCAGGCCTTAAAGGCTTGGGACAGGCTGAGGAGTAAAGGAAACTTCCACCCCACCAAGTTCCTGCTAAGAGAAGGAACAGTGCTCCCAGCGGCTGCACACCTTGGTCTGGTACCAGGACTCGGCCTCGGCCCGGCTGCGGTTGGCGATGTCCTCATAGTGGGCTTTGACCTCAGCAATGATGCTGTCCAGGTCCAGGGAGCGGTTGTTGTCCATGGACAGCACCACGGATGTGTCCGAGATCTGGGATTGCAGCTCTGCCAACTCCTGTGGGGACCAGACAGAAGGTGGGGTCTCAGGGCATGACCCATGCCTGGTCCCATGCTCACCCTGGGGTTCCCCACACACTGCCAACAAAAGAAGGAAGACAGGGCCAGAGCAGGCCTGGGCCACCAGGCAGTGCAGGCACGCACCTAGCACCTGCTAAGTAGACCTGCCTGCTCCTGGCACCCTGAAGAGCCCATTACCAATCTCCAAAATCAAAGTGTCTGCTGGGGAGGGAAGTAAAGCAACAGCGTGTGGTGAGCGGTGATGGGCCTTTGCTGCAGAGCCGTGAGGGCTGCTGGGGCACGAGTGCCCCTCGCTCCTCGGCAGCCTTTCAAATTGCCTGTAAGGGCTATGCCTATGGACAGGGAAACATGTCTGGCAGACTGTTACCTGAAAAGGTGTGGCTATTAAAATACATTTCTATATCTCTGTTGTCTATACACAGGGTAGGTCTGAAAAGGTGGATACCAAGATAATAGAAATCAGGATAGGTGGTCTGCTTTAATTTTACACTTAACTTAATTTTCTGGGCTTTTAACAATGAGTATGTACTTATTTCATATGAAGAAAGGAATCATATATGCGTGCATATATAAATATATTTTATATATATATTATATATTATATATATTTATATTTATATTATATATTTATATTATTTATATTTATTTGTTTTTTATATGCACACATGTATGTAATGTGTGCTGGTCATATGAAGACTGCACTGAGGTTAGAATTGCTGAAGTTACCCTCAAGGATCCAGTCCCTGAAATTAACATGTGTGGGAATTCACTCTGAGGGGCTGACAAAGGCTGAGTGCTCAGGCAAACATTAGACAAAAGAGAACAGAGACCTGGTCTGAACCTTTTGCCCCTCATGGATTCCCGTGCCCAGAAAGAATAAAGAGCAGGGTAAATGCGAGACACTTCCAAATTGAGCCAGAGGCAGGGGTAGACCAGATAGCCCTGGCCAGGAACTGTGGGATAGGACATGTTTCCCAGCCCTAAGGTCCTTACCGTCTCATAGAGGGTCTTCAAGAAGTTGATCTCATCAGTCATGGCATCCACCTTGGCCTCCAGCTCCACCTTGCTCATGTAGGCGGCGTCCACGTCCTGGTAAGAAAAGTGGAAAAACATGTGTCCTTAGGATGCAGAACATTTAGTGGGGCTGGGGCGAGCCAGCACCGCCCAAACCACAGAACCAGGTATCACCGCCCGACTGAGAACGTGGTTTCTCCAGGAGCCTGACACACATGGTAGGAAGTCTTCTCTATGAGCCCTCCCTGGCTGCATGACAGACGCTCCACACATGCCAGGTCTGGAGGTGCCTTCTCAGCACCAGTAGCCCCAAGCAGCCTGAAACCCCAAACTTAGCCCCTGACCAGTTCCCAATAGCTCTCACCCGTGGGTATGCACATTGCTGACTCAGCCACACGCCAGCTACGGGACCTTGAACAAATCGCTCCAACTCCGTCAGATAAGAGAGAGTAAACCCAATTCAGACTCCCAGAGATGGCAAATCCAAGCTGTTGATCACGGGCCATTCTGGGCAGGTGAGCCACGGCTCCTACTGCGGGAGGTGGCGTGTCCAGCCCCAGGGAGCCCCTCTACCCTGCACTGGACTCCTACGCAGGGCCCACTGCCCTTCACCTCCGGATCTCCAGGGCCCCTCCCCCCAGCGCAGGTTGCACTCTGTGGGTGGGCTTGGAACGCCTGCTGCTCCATAAGTGCCAGGTGAATCAGAATCTTAAATCCAGTCCCTCTAAGATATACTTAAGACTTGCACATCTCCAGGGACAGGGAACTCACTCTGCCTCCAGGTGGCCCAGCCTGCATGTGCCACCCTTGTCTGGAACAGCATGTTCTCACTGCGATGGAGCGCGTCCTGATCCGGTGTCAAAATCGCCTTTTTAACCTCCTTCCTTTGCTCTTCAATCTAAGCCCCCTCAGCCCAGAAACAAGTCTAGTGACTCACCAAACACACACACAAATACCTGCACACGTATGTGCGAGCACACACACACACACACACACACACACACACACACACACACGAGACATGCTGTGCTATAAAGGCAAGGCAAGGCAAGGCTTCCAACCCTTCTTCAAACCCTTTTCTCCCTCCTGTAGCTCCCAGGCCAGACCTTAGCCACAGGCCCACATGCGCTGCTCAAATGAGAAGTCCATAGGGTCACCTTTCCCACATGTTTACATACAACTGCCCAACCTGTCTGCCCCACTCACCTTCTTCAGCACCACAAATTCATTCTCAGCAGCTGTGCGACGGTTAACTTCTTCTTCATACCTGCAGGAGAGGTGAGAGCATGGACGCATCGACCTAGCTTTGCCTCCCCCTCATATCCAGACGTGAAAATCTGCCCACCCAGCCTTCACCGCTCCTTCATGACACACCTGAACAAACAGGTGTCAGCTCTGAAAGCAAATGTCCCTGACTTCTATATGGCTAATCTTCCAGCTTTGCATCTTGGCATGGGTTGGGGGTGGTGGCAGAGGGGCAAGGAGCAGATGTGAATTAAAAGACAAAGGCTGCATATACTGGGAGCAAGAAAAGTACTAGTGATAGGCATGCACATGACCCCTTCCCATGGGGGGCTGCCCTGGTGTGCACTTCCCATGCATGAACCCAGTAACCTCAGAACACGCCTACAACGGCAGTGCTATGTAGGATCATCAGGGCCGACGGGAGGCACAGAGAGGCAGAGGGCTGCCTGCTCAGTCGCTCAGCAGCTCAGTGGCAAAGCCCAGACTTGCAGCCTGGCAATCGAGCCAGACCCCAAGTCTGTAACTGACTTCGACCTAGTCCCACAAACTGAGGGTGAAGAAGGGGCCTGGAGAGAAGGCACCTCATGGACTCAGGAAGGGACACATGAAGTCCAGAAGAACTAGCCCCATGACTAATCACGCAGCCCCACCCCATCACTCTCTCCCAAGGAACCAGCCGCCCACCCGTGGGAGACATCCGCAAGCAGGACAGAGAGCCAGTGTGTCCAGCCCCACGCAGTCACTCTTTTTATTGCACCTATTTATTTCAATAGGAACTCAGCAGTGCCCAAGTATTGCTGGGTTGCAGCTGGGGCACCTTGCAGGGGAACTGGATGCTTAGAGAAGCAGAGCCCCTCCAGCAGGCTGGACTCCCGAAGTCCCACTCCCTAGGGTCTTCTAGAAGAGTGAAGGAAAAACCTCCGCACCTGCCTTGCCTTGTGCACTAGTCCAGAGACTGCACCAAGGGGAACTCACTGGACAGCTGATCCCAGCGCCCCTCCCTGGCCCTGCCAGTGTCTCCATCAGCCACACCCTAGGGAAGCGCTCTGAGGCCTCTTGGGTAAGGAAGTGCTGGTGCCACATACACACACTCATGACAACAGGGGCTCCCTGGTTGCCCAGGACTTCCCTGCCCTGCACCTGTCTGGTTCCACCTGCTGTGGGATTAATCCTGTTGACTGTTGCCCCAGGAAGTATGAGGGGGAGGGGGGAAGCCTTCTACAGAAGCCTTTGTTTGTTCTGCCTCCAGTCAGGGCCCCGCTGTACCTGGCTTACTCATGCACCCCCAGGCGAACACAGCACTCACTTCCCCCAGTGCCCATGGGTAGATCTGGGGTGAGGAGGAGCCACCCAGCCACCCTCAGGCTTGGGTTTCTATTCAATGAGAACAAAGAGTACAGGGAGCCTCAAAGGCCTGTCAGAGTCCAGCCTTCCTAGACTCTGCACTCCCTATCCCAAATCACAGCCTCCCTTCTGGTCTGCCCTGGCCAGACCCAGCCCTCAGGCTGCCCAGCCCCCCTCCCATGGCCCCCAAAGATCATCTGCCCCCCTAGCTTCTTTTCATTCCAAGTAACTCCACGTTTCCTCCTGGAAGTCAGAGACCCCAAATTCAAGCCCCAGCTGTCCCAGGGATCTGCTTTGTCATCTCAATCAAGTCCTTGATCCTCTCTGGCTTCTAATTCCTCACCTGAAAAAAATGGAACTGCTCTATAATAATCTGTGAGGGTCATACAAATTCTGGTACACACCTGTTATAGGGCACCGTGTGCCCTATTGTCTCTTGGGAAAATGGCCTGGCACCCAAAGTGAACCATGCAGGTCAGGGCTAGGAGGAGATATTTCACTGGGTTTTTCAGGAAGGAAAAAAAAGAACGACAAACGGAAACAGCCCCCAAGGACAAAGAGGATTTGGGAGGGGCAGGAAATGTGTTAGTCAAGACCTTCCCTTAGGGAGTTACTGTGCAGGGCATGGGTGGCTGAGGCTGCCCTGGGGACCGTACTTATTCTTGAAATCTTCCACGACCTCCTGCATGTTCCGCAGCTCCACCTCCAGGTGGCCCCCATCCATCTGCAGGTTCTCCAGCTGCTTCCGCAGGGCAGCAATCTGAGCCTCGAAGATGCCTGGGATGTGGCTGCTCTTGGTGGACTTCTGCTCCTGCAGCAGTGTCCACTTGGTCTCCAGCAGCTTGTTCTGCTGCTCCAAAAACCGCACCTAGAAGAGAATGGAAGTAGAAACTCATGAGGGACCAGACCATGCCACCCACAACAGGGTTGGGAGAGTCTCCAGACACCCCAGCAGGCCCATGCTCCCACTGATTGTTCCAGCAATCTGGGCCCCCAGCCCTTGGCCCTCTCCTCCAGGAAGCCCACCGTGAAGCCTTTCCTCCAGGACCATGTCTCAGGTGCCTGAGTGTGATCCTGAGGTCAGCTCTGACTGGTTCACTGATGTGTCCTGGGGTTTGTGATTTAGGGTCTCCTACCTCCCTGCGCCTTGTCACATGCAGGTGATCACTTCATCTCCCTCTCTGAAGACTTGCCCTTTTCCGGTCTGTGCTGAGCCTGACTCAACCCTGTCCCTTCAAGCTGAGACCTCTGCTCTTCCTCCCTCAGTGGCCTTTCTCCCCTTCCCCTTTCCTCCAATAAGTTCTCAGGATAAGGTGCCACAATCAAATCAGTGTGCAATGAGACCTTTTATGTGCCTAACCCAAAGAAGCACCCAGACCGACATTTGAGACAGAGCAGCTTAACAGCAGGGAGGAACAGGCCCAGTGACCTGGGTAGCCCTAGCAGAAGCTGCAGGATGTGTGGGCTACAGGGTCAAAGACAGGACTTGGGGGCCAGGGAAGCAGACAGGTAGACAAAACCAGCAGAGGAGAGACAGGTGTAATCTCATGTCCTACCACCAAAGGGAGGCTGGCAGCCTAGGTGGGTGTGGCTGGAAGCCTTCCTACCTCCAGCCTTTTGTTGCCAGGATCTGCCTCAGCACAGTATGGGACAAAGGGGTTCTCCTCAGCTGGCAAGGTTGTATTACCCCCTACCTCATCTCTGACTCTGCACAACCCCTCTCAGAGGAAGGAGCTTGGGAGGGAGAACTCCTGCCCTGGCCTCTGGACCAACCTGCGAAGGGGGACACACAAGCCCAAGAACCCAACTCACATACACAGGTAGCCAGGCAGACCCAGCACACACTCCCCAAGGAAAGGAAAGGGCAGTATGGGCAGAGCAAGAGAGGACTTGGAGACTGAGGGGGCACAAAACAGTCACAGGGTTCATGGGAAGGGGGAAGTCCCCAGTATTGGAGGAAAGAGAAAGGCCCCAGTCCCCCGCCCCCCACCTAGCCCACATGCAGTCATTGCTGGGGTGGCCACTGGCCTGGGGAGTGGCGGGGGAGATGGTGCCGGCTGCCTCACCTTATCGATGAAGGAGGCGAACTTGTCGTTGAGGGTCTTGATCTGATCGTGCTCCTCCTGGCGCACCCGCTGGATGGTCGGGTCGATGTCCACCCGCAAGGGGACTAGCAGGTTCTGGTTAACGGTGACCGCCTGGATGCCGGCGCCCACTGGGCTCCCGAAGGAGGAGCGCACAGCCCCCAGCGGCCAAGAGGCGCCCAAGCTGTAGAGGCTGCTGCTGCTGAAGTTGCCGGGGCGCACGGAGCTCAGGCGCACCTGGGCGCCGCGGCCCGGGAAGGCAGCAGAACGCGAGCTGAAGACTTGGTTGCTCAAGTGGATGGACATGGCGGTTGGAAGTGGCTGGACCTAGCAGCGGCCAAGAAGGAGCCGAACTCACTGACCTCCAGGAGCCCAGCCACTTTTATCCGCTAGATGAGGCCAGATTGCTCACACAGGTAGGGGCGGGGCTGGCCGCCGGCCACCGAGGTCGGTCCCTTGGAAGTGCTTCCGGCCTCGGCACCGCCCATGCCTCCCGGGGCCCCAGCTTTCAGTCCCAGCCGGAATGATCCAGACCCGAGAGGAGAGCACCCCGTGGATCCCCACAGACCCTCTGCAGGTAGACTCCGACAGCGGTGGGAAACAGCAATCCTGGCCATGCGAAGTGGGGTCGGTTACCCTTCCTGAAGGAGAGAACAACATCCTTATTCCTCAGGCCAGAGCAGAAAGATCAAGGAGTAAAAGATTGTGGAGAGGAAAAAAAAAGTTCTAGTCCAGGAGTTAAGCCCCAGGCTCTCCTCCCCAGAGTTCTGAAAAACCAGAAAGGCATTTCCTTACAGCCTCCCTCCCCCCAAATCCAATTCTTCCTTGCAAGGTCAGCTCAGTTCTTGAGTAAAATGACCCCAGGGTGGGCCTGGCCTAGCTGGTTTCCCTGGCTCCCTGCCCTAGTCTTCTTTCCCTGTATAAACACACCCCACTTCTGCCCCCCTCCTCCCCACTCCAGTAGGCTCTGAGGCTGGGAGGCCGGTGACCCTCTCCCTCCCCCAACCCCCAATCACATTCCTGCTCACTTATTGTATTTGTCCCTGTAGAGGAAGGGGGCAAATGGTGTCAGCACACGCAGTGTGTGCACACCTGCAGGCTGGCCGCAGCGAGGGCACCTCTTAGGCAGAGGTATGCGCTTGTCTGTGAATGCACCTCATAGTGGGGGTCTGTATGGGGGGGGGGGCGATC